>VDFB02112767.1:0-16186 GCA_007258455.2 Sequoia sempervirens
TGCTTCATTTTCTTCAAAACACCACTTGGAGCCATGATTTTTGTGAGGAAAACACTATTTTTTCTGTCAAGACAACAATATTCATATTGGAATCTCGCCTTCCCCTACAATTATTAATCCAAACAAAAAATTTACATAACAAAAAGACTCTATTCTATCCATCCCATCACCAACTAAACCTACATCGATGGGATGGAGGAATATTTCCCTAAAAGACTCTCAAAACCCCTATTCTAAGATTACAGACTGAACTACAAAGATTGCACTCAAACAGTGCTTTACTTAATAAAATATCTCCCAATTGGTTTTAAATGAATGCTAACTCTCTTTCCTATCAAGAACAATAATATTTAAAGCCTTAAAATTCTATACAGACTATGCAAATTGAAGAATATCAGGAAAAAACTCTGAAAATTGCTCAACAAGGTACTTTTATTGAATGGATTTCTTCAAGACTACAATGATGGTCACTTTCCCACCTTACAACAACTTTTATAGATGTTTCCCAACCAATAACTAACTTTTTAACTTCCTCCATCGACCTATCCCTTGAAATTTTCCTCAAAGACTCTTGAACTTCCTGATTTTTTGTTTTTTGCATCTTTTACATTATTGACAACTTTTAGTATTTTTGGATATTCTATTTTTTTCATCCTTTTCCCACCTGGTGACCTATTTGTGACCTCAAATACATATGAATTAACCATTACATGACCTTTTCACAAGGTTTTACAATTAAGCATTAAAATTTTGCAATTTTTCCTCTTGAAGGCATTTTGTGAACAAGGTGCTCCTACACCAATATGTCTAGAAATGCATCACCTCTAGTCAACTACACAGTGGAAACTTGATATTAAAACTACATGTCCAATGTGATACAACGCAGATGCTTCTATGCACACTAAACACTCATTTGTTAAAACCACATGCACACAACATTGCCAATGACTATGACATAATGCAATTTGACATTTTTTGTTTACAAGAAGTACACATGCATATCTTACAACCTAATATATTATCAAAATATTTGAATACATTTGGTATGATTATGATACATGGAATAACAACTTTTACCAAAAAACATATGTTCATATCAAAAGAAAAGGAACATAGCTCTACAAATATTGAAGCCATCATAATCACAATACTACTACACACCAATGAACTTAATATATGTAATATGTATGAAAGAGCTAATACACCCATACAAGAAATAATAAAAATTATACAAGTTGTAATTGCATACGCAGATACAAAAAACATAGTGTACATTTTAGGAGACTTTAATATCGACATGTGTTTAGAAAACAAAAACAAAAGAACACTCCAAAATTTCATGCAAACTAGCAACACTCATTTTTTGTTAAAAAAATCACATTGTCTACACAAGTCACTCATTTACCATATTTGGTCAAATTCAATCATAAGTGTATGCAACATTTACAAATTAGAGGCATATTGGACTAAACACTTTCCTATTTTCCTAAAATTCCATCTTACCTATTGAATTAGCTCAACATTACACCATACATAAGCATATATCAGTAATACATTCTCCAATGGATTCTCCAATACTATATCACTACTTTGTAGGAAAATGATGGATCAAACAAAAAGACCACAATAGCAATAGCAAGTACAAGAAATGGAAGAAGACACAAGAAAATAATAAACAACTTATCCTATTTACCTATCACATGTGTTCCTGCATTGCCAAAATATAAGATTTGCATTTCTCTTGGTTTTTGTAGAACAAAAGTCAAAAAGACCATATCAATTGAAGACTTAAATGCAAAAAAAATTAGTGACACATTCCAAGGTGACGTCCTTGTTTTCTACAAAGAAAAATTGGAAAAATTCAATAGAACACATGAAGTACTACATGCAAATCTCATAGATCTTAAAGTAGAAATTCCAATTACATTGAATTTCAGTGGAAACCATGTACAAGAACATGAGCACAAAATAATTCCAGGATTGGGAGTTTCAATATTAGGCTTCCAAATTGCACCTAGAATAGATTATGATAGAGGAGACTATGATTGCATACTGATATTGACAAACACAAGCATAGTTGAAAGCGTGCCTCACTTTTCTATAGACTACTACTTCATTTGAGATACAACTATCAGCTAGCTACTAGCAGCCACAAATCAATATCTAATTGGAACAATAGGTGCTTTGGTTGTTGGTGCTAAGAAATTAGGTAGCCAATATGCAGTTGAAATCAAAGATGACATAGTAGAATCTGATAGAGCATAGGTACACATGTCTCCCCAGCATACACCAGTAATCCATTTTAACCTTTTTTTTTAGCATTGTGGTCTCTACTAAAATTTATTTGTAACCAAAACTAACTTTCTCATTTCCATGCAGCTACAACTACATCCATATCATGAGAAACAATACTTGCAAATAGAGGAACAACTACACAAACAAAACTCCAACATTTCTTTTCAAGAATATCCTAAAAATAAAAGATCAAAAGAACACATTCCACATGGGTCGATCAACATTTATTTGCAAATTGAATAACAAAAGAACAATGGACAAGCTAACTACTTTGATCATGCAATGAACATTTAAGGCGAATTTTAAAAAATCTTATTGCTCTCTCATTTAATTTTTTTGAAATTTCCCCTTCTAACAATCTACGTTCACATGTCTCAAGTTTTAGGCACATTAAAATCAGCAAACATACTTTCAAATCCATTTGAAGATTTTTTCCTGACTTGCAATTATAAATTCAATGCTTTTGACATGCTCCAACAAGAAACCACTCATTGAAGCCAATGTGACAAGGAAGTGAGCTACATATACTCACTTCATCCTAAGGCTATCATCGTAACAAATGACAAGCAAACAATCTATTGTTCAATTCAAAACCATCTCCACCAACAACTCTTGCCCGCTCTTCAAAACATGAAATATGAAGACTACATCAAGGACAAATCAATAGTTATATTTTCACTACAGAACTTTGTCACCAAAGGCCATTTTAGCCTCAATCAAAACAATTTCATCACAAAGGCTATTTTCCTAGCTGAATAAATGTCATATGCTACAACGAGGTTAAAAAAAATATTGATACAAATACTTTTCTCCCTCTTCAATTTCCAAAATATGTTTAGAATTATATAAAAATATTGCTTTTGTACTAACCATTATAATGACATTGCAGATGACGAAGAAACACAAGAAAGTGCAAAGCTACCTAACATTGCATCGACCTACGCTTCTCTTTTTGTTGTGCTTTTGTTCCTAGCTTTTGGCCTTTATCACTATATTTCATGTTTTATGACTCAAAACTTCTTGCCACTTTTAGTTTATAGTCAACATGTTTTTCCTTTACATGCTAGACAACACTTTATTTTCTCATGTTCCAATAAAAATGGATTAAAATCTAGTATTACAGCTTTTAAGTATGCTATATGTAAGAAATATAAAACAATTATTGTATTTCAATTTGACATACTTGGTTTTCCAATCAAATTTATTTGAAATTTTTTATAATTTGTTTCTATTCACTTATTTTCTTACACAAAGAAGTGTACTAGACCTACTCCACACAATAGGAAAAGAGATGAATGATAAATTTGAGACATGAAAGATTAATTTGATACTTTATTGAG
Source organism: Sequoia sempervirens (assembly GCA_007258455.2). Taxonomy (NCBI): domain Eukaryota; kingdom Viridiplantae; phylum Streptophyta; class Pinopsida; order Cupressales; family Cupressaceae; genus Sequoia; species Sequoia sempervirens. The sequence goes on from VDFB02112767.1 coordinate 3,636, forward strand.
TTTTCTTTGAGCCATTTTTTGAGTAACCCAGTTTCTATGGATAAATTAGTAAGCAACAACATCCACTTTATAACAAAACATAGCAGATGCACTAGGCACATTTACTATTGCATTCATTGAATTTGCTTTTGAAATAGTTGCTTGGCCAATGAAATTGTATTGTTTAAAATATTTTGTCTTTTTCCTATAGTTGGGATTTAAAGACATATTTTTTGTGTTTGAAAATTATAATTTTTCTATTTTTCTATTGGTTGGAGTAGGTCTATTATTCACTTTCATTTAAGTAAATTAGGAAAATATGGGAACATTATATATTGTGGAAAATATTTAATTAGTGGATGCAAATTGTGTGAGGCAACAACACCCAAAAGTTCCTTGAAAAACATGATATGTTGGTGTTAATCAAAGGGACCAATCCTAAACGGGAAAGATTGTCCATGCTTTCATGTAGTGCACACATTAAACAAATGAACCAAGTGCATGGATGCTAAGAATAGTAGGACTGTTACATGTAAATGTGTGGCAATATTCAGTTGAATCTACAAATCCTATGAACAACATTTTGCAAGTCAATTCTTATAACTTGCCAAAAAAAAATTATCTATTATTAAATACATTGTTAGCTCTTACAATAAAGTTTTTATTAACCATTGTGCCTTTTTTCATTGGTTTTTTTTCTCTTTCTTACAAACAAAGGAAAGATATCCTCATCTTTTTTTTCTCTTGCAACTAGAGGTATTTCTTACTGTTACAAGCCCTCACAGGGGAAATGTGTACAATACATGGCATATGTTATGCAACCAACAAACATGGAATAGTTGAAGCCAAGGAGTAGGTTAAATGCAAATTGTATAGACTTTTTTCTTAGCCTAATGCACCCTACACTAGTAAATGCATTGACAAATTTCACGTGTACAATAATGATTTTTTTGACTAAGATTACAATGCTAGATATGTGTAATTGTTTCCTTTGGAATTCATACATAGTAAGCAAATGAGGATTATGAAAGAGAAAAATTAATACTTTGGACAAGGTCTAGTCGACCGTGGAGGCATGTAATGCAATAACTATAGACTGATCGAAAAGTGTTCCATATCCAATGCACATCATACAATTCCAATAGTGACCTTCCCTGATTGAAATAGTGACTTGCCTCTCAGCAAAATGGTCTTTCTATTTTCCAAATTTACTTGAAACAAATTCAAAATATGATTATTGTACTAAGTGACACATTGCATATGAATTGCATATCATATTTTTACAATTATGCACATCTCTGACTACAACATTATTGCAATCAAATGACTGCAAAGTTCACTGGCTTCTGGGAATAAATTAGAAAAATTAAAACAATTCACATAATTTTTCTAGACATTCAAAGAATCAAAATTCATTGGAAACAAAGGAGAAAAACATCTGATACTCTAACCTCATAGTCTCTCCTTCAAGAATCAAGTATATTTGTAGCTCCATAGGTCTTTGTCTCCACTCTAATTCTGAAAAATGTTTCCTATTACAAGGACAATTTAAACAAACGACCACAACCGATTACACATAATATGTTATTCATAAACATAAAACACAAAAGAACATGACAAAATTAACAAGTAAAATGAAAAATTGTTGCAATCAATCTATAGTCAATGCATTTGATACATTCACAATTAACAAGACCTTTCTTAGAGAATTTAGCTTTCCATATGTAGCCTACTTCTTGGCTTTTACTATTTCATGTTTATGACTTACATAGCATATGTCATGTGTAGTTACTTTGGTAGGATTTCTAAGTTAGGTTTTCTAAATAATACATAAATTGCCATCTCCATTGGTTTTACCAAATAGTGAAATTTCTTATACATTTCATCTTTGATACTTTACAAAGCAATAACAACTCACCTCTATGGAATTCTCCAATATTTAGTTGTTCTTCTGCAAATTTCCTCTGCCTTTGAAATAATAAAATACTTCTCTATGCCTCAACGTTCTTCATAAAATTTGCAGATCATATTCTAATGCATCAATCAAAGGAAAAATTTGTTTCTACTCTATATTCTCACACGTTTACATGTAACAACCTTACCATTCTCACTATCTATACACTCACTTGACGTATAGAAGGTATGCAATGTAGTGAGGCATAGAGAAGCATCCTCATTTACACATGTTCACCATTAACACACTACGAGGTATTGGGATTGCTCCATACCACTAGCCTTAGTATATTGTTTTTGTTGATACTTCTCAATGATGTAAGTGCATTAATATTTGAAAGAAATTAATTAATATTTAAACCTCTAGTCTAGCTATAAAGTTGCTATTCCTATTGACTTTACTTTTTATGGCCTATTTTTCATGGGCATATGTTCTTTTCTAAATTCAAAGTACAAATAAAATTAATTATAATTAGTTTATTTCACTAAATGAATTTAATTTAGAAATAGTATTTAAATATATTATAAAAAATTATAAAAATGGTTAAAATATTAAAAAATATTACTATTAATTGAACATAATAATATGGTACTAAAGAAGATAAAATACTTCTAAAATTTTAACTTATTACTAATATTTATATTTGATATGTCTTGTATATAAAATTAAATAAAATACTTTTATATTTTTAATATCTTCACTTTGTAAAATACTTTTATATTTTTAATATCTCCATTTTGTAAAATGCTTTTAATTTTTTAACTTATCACTAATATTTTTATTTTGTATGTCTTACATGTCTACTAAAAATTATTTATATGTTAACAAATAACTATGTTTACTAAATAGTTTTTTAAATAAGGACTTCTTTGTTTCTTACAATATGACATTCACTTTGCACATTTCCCTATTACTACCTCGACAAATAAACTCTCCACCATCACACTAAACCAATTTAAATTCCTAAATTATTTTTATATAAAAATTTATTAATATTATTTAACAAGCACACAAAAAATATGAATTTTAATATACACTTGTAATATGAATTCATTTTACAAATATTCAACTATATTTTCCTTTCCCCTATGAAACTAAAAGCTCCTTGCTTGGTGGAAGGAACTTGATGCATTGTGTCACTTGTTTGGAAATATGTAGCTATTTTTTTCTTTAGAGCTCAGTGTTTCTTAATGTATCAAAATTTTAGTTCTTTATTGGAAATTCATTAGACCTTAATCTAAATATCCATATGAGTATTAATCATGTATTAAAATGGATCTCTATCATCAATTCAGTCTATCTTTTGTCTCATATAATCTGAGTAAAAAAATATTTAATATTATTCTAATGTTTATATTTTCATCCATCTTACAAAGGAACTTGAAGTTAAATATTGTAATGTTTTTACTTCTTCTTGTTAGCCTCTAGATGACACCTTAAAAAATGGTTCCATAGTATCATACGTTTCATATTGCTTTTTTTCTTATTAATTAGACCATGTCTAGAAAATGTTAAAACAAGTGCAAATATTGTGGGATAAATCAACATGTGGATGAATTTTGTCCTCATTTCTCTGATAAAATCATTAACTTATTATTCTAGCTTGCAAAAAATAATCTCACTAAGGAATTTTGTGAGAAACAATAATTTGGGGATGAACAATGTAGTCTAATGACTTGCATTGATATCTCATCTCCCTAATCACATTTTGCTACATCTAAATCTAGTGTTGACTCATTAATGATTTCAAATGAATCTTTGCATCAAGAAATTTCTATATTCATTCCCCATCCACCACATTGGGATGCATATCTACAACACATAGCATCTTCAGTTGTAGAATCTCATATTTCAGATTTGGATGACACCATTGAGGAAATTCATCTTCTATTCCATATTAGCTTCAATTAATTCACATCACTATTTCTATATTTAGATATTTCTTTTTTCTTTCCTACATCAACTTGGATCGTGATAAATTGTATAGACATTCATGATTTTACCTATCTAAATCAGTTATCATCATCTATAACGATATCAAATTCACACTCATCTAAACATAACAATACATTCATAGTCCCTATTCTACAATATTCTATGGTACCTCATCTATCATATTAGAATTTGTTTGGAGATCTTGGAGCAACATTCAAATCCATCATTGGAATCATTTTAGTTTTTGTATCATGTGCATCATTTAGAGACATTCACCTTTCTTCTTCCATATTACTATCTAGAATGGGAAGTCATATTACACAAATTTGTGGCAGTTTTTCTTCCCAATTAGAAAGAAACTGTTCAATGTTCATGGATCATCTTCAACATCCAATGTCAAGCATCTACCAATACTACAAAAATCATTATGATGGGGAGCTATGTGGTTTGTCTTCTATTATTAGTTTTGGGAGGAAGTATTTCCTCACATGGAGTTCATTACTTCATACTTTTTGGGGGGGTCACATTACCTTCTCTCTTTTCTATCCTATGGAGGGAACATCCATTGTACTCTGTGACCAAATTAGTCCTTGGGGGGTCATCACGAGTCATTTTATCTTATTCACTTGTACATTTTATTTCATTACTTCTTTTCTATTTTTGAGAATAGCTTTCATATCCCACTAGGCTTCTCTCATTTACTCCACTTTATAAGATATTTGTACATGTGTCTAACATGGCCTCATATTTGAGACTCATCATTAGTGCATATATCAATCCCTAAGTTTCTCTTAGGGTGTGTTAGTGTAAAAGGATTCATTATCATACCTAGTTAGCTAATCACCTTTCTAGGATCGACCTTTTCACACCTAGCTTAAGTTTACTTGTCTTTCCTTTGCTTTTGTCTCACTTCATATGGTTGAGACATGTTTCGTCATGACTTGAGATACCTATTGCATGTATTTTTTCCACTCCCTCACCCACTTGTCAAGTGAGCTCACAAGTGTCCCATCTTTGGATGGGTAGAACTATAGTTTCACTCATACCTTATCACCTCATTATCCTTGCCTATATAAGAAAGGCTTCAATAATTGAATTATACACTCTTCATTGTATATTTGATAGATATAATATTGTTCTTATTTTATTTTATTTTGAATTTTGTTTCAATCTTTCTCATCTTAGCATCCTCCAACAATATCTACTTGGGTGGGAAAAAAATGGCAAGACCTTGAAGCACTAGTAAAAAAGGGAAATTACACTTTCTAAAATATCTTAAGGTGGTTATTGGTGCCAAATAAAGGGGTGAATGGAGGTTATAAAAGATGGCTCTGTTAGTGTATATTGTGTCTCTAAATTTTAGAGTTTTCTTATAGATTTAATTTTATTTGTAGTGAGTCAAGCCCATCTGGTTGTTACATTGTAATTTTTGAATTTGTAATTCTATTTTTGGGAAGAAATCAAAAGTGGGCTATTTTCATTCTTGCATTTTATATATTAATATTTATTTTTGTGTTATGTGTGAGTGTCAAGTGGAGAATCCCTTCATCAAATTGCCTCAACTTAGATGATATAGGTGTCAGATCTTGGTATGAGAGATTACCCGAGCTATGTGAAATCTTTTCATTTTTTTTTATATTTATTTTGGTAACTTTTAATTAGTTATTGTAACAACAAAAATAGAGTGCCCCACCTTTGAGGAGATGGAGCACAAGGGTAGGGTCCTATTTCACACTTGTTACACTAAATAAAACCTTAGAGATCTCATTCTAAAGATAGAAAGGGGGAAAGAGATCATGCAATAAGGTATCCTAGGGTGTGATTAAGGACTAAAAGGTGGTTCACCATCAAGCTAACTGAATGACAATAAGGTATCCTAGGGTGTGATCAGAAAGATAAGAAGTGAATGTGACATGCAAAGTACTATGCAAAACCTAACTGAATGACCTAGGAAATGAAATTGAAAATTAGGATAACAAACTAGAAATGAACATAGGTGCAGGGTATGTGCAGGATCATGATAGGCCAAAAAGTGGCAATGTGATGGGTATGTGTAGGGTATGTGGCTGATGACTTTTTTTACCCAGATTTGAAAAAATGAAAAGGGTTTTTAAAGGAGATTCTTAGCTTTCCACCAATAAAAATCGTGCTTTACTTTGAATTTAATAAATTATTATTATTAATTTCCTATTTAAATTATGACTAAAGTCCTGATCGATAGGCTAATTGAAAAACATCTATAGTTTTCAAACAATATCACATTTTTTGAATCAAAAACATGTGTTACATTCTATGCTTCGTATACTATAGGATTAAATAAAGAAAAATAGAATTTCATGAAGTTTTGACGAAGTTAAGGTGGTCAGAAATATGAGTTTTTTATATTTTTTAAAATTTGTAATAAAAAATTCATAATTAATTATTTACTTAGGAAACAAATTACAAAAATATGCAACACATCAGGATATGATTCCTCTACTTATATCTAAAATATTATAAAGAAATATTATCATTTTATTGTGGTTAGGTGGTTGGACAAACACCTACTTATTTTTCCCTAAAATTTAAGTACTACTACATTGAAATTTCAAATTTTCACCAAATAGATTTTTTTTTTTCTTTTTAAATAAGCCTAGTAATTTATAAACTACATTTAATTTTCTATAGATTCTATTTTTACATATTTTTTAAATAATATAGATAATTTATTCAAATTTTTACATCAAGTTTCCTAACTCTGATTTTTCTAATTTTTTTGCCACTTAAGGGCCTATTTTTTCCATGATGATCTTGCACATACCCTACATCTGGAAGAGTGATGAGGTAAAAAAAGCTTGAAAACCATGAAAACGTGTTGTTTGGTGTCCACTGGAACTCATATGCTAGTTTGGATGATTTAGTCCTAGACTAAGGTTTATGTGCCAAAACTGGAATCTAACAGTGGTTGATTTGAAATCACTAAAACCTAGTAAAAGACCTATATTGGGACTCATATGCCACAAGTGGTGTATCAATCCCACTTTTCTTTTTTCAGAGGGTCAAGACCTAAATCTACTAGCCTATCTCTGATCTTCCTTTCATATTTCATTTCTGGATCTAAATGATGCAAAAGTACAAAGGAAGAAAACACACTATCTTAGTTTCTTTAAGCGAAACTAAAACATTACTTGTTGGCTTACACATCACAAGTGCATTTTCCCTTCACAAAACTCTTGATTCAAACACTCAAAATAAAATTCAAAGTTCCAATCCTTTATCCAACTCTCAAACTCTTTTATCATCATGAAAATGACTATTCTAAATCCACAACTAGTTCCTTCAAACATCAACCAAGATCAAGTTCTTACTCTACTGTCCTTTGATGCATACCATGGCACTTTTGCTATAAACATCAACTTTAGCCTATATAGCACAAACCATCAATCCATCACTCAATACATCTTAACTAGGAATGACTCAGCATGCTTAAACTTGTTCCAAGCCCCAAGTACACATATTTGATGTTTTAGTTGTAGTTTCTTCATTAACTGTCTGTAAAGCTTGTAGGTCTGTACAAGGGACTGTTAGACTTTTTCTTCCCAAATGAACATTATAACCCCAAAAAAATTATATTTTTAAATATCCATTTATATTTTTTAAAACATGTTACAAAATGAGGTACGTGTCTTTTGATACAAACACCTCAAAAATTGACTATTCTAGACTGTGTTTAGGCTTAATTGGGCCTCAAGCCAAATAGGGCTTATTGATTTATGAGCCTCCATGATTAATTTTACTAAGCTAAACATTGTAAAACCTTAAATATGAATTGATAATGATTTAAGGATCATCAAAAATCCATTTTCTATAGCAATTCTCCAAACCCTAGTACTTGTTCTCTTCACTAACTTTGTTTTCCTGACAGGGTATAGAATGGCAGTCCTAAATTTAAATTCTTCACCCCTTTGCTTTGTGATGTTGCCCCAAACCCATTGGAATATGAAAGAAAATATATAGAAGAAATATTTCACCAAAAACTAGATGATTCTATTGGCTCATAAGAGAGAAACACAATTATTTTGAGTCACTGCTTACCCTAACAGAGAGTTTGACTATATTCACAAAAATTGCAATAACTTCTTCAAAAACTAACCAATTTGCATGAAACTTGAACCAAATGGAAGGTGATTGATGGAATAAACACTTACAATTTATTTTTCACATTTCTCATTCTGTACATACTATACAACACCAAACACTCTGAAGAATTTTGTAGAAAATTCCCTAAAATAGTGATTTTTATTCATTCAATTGCACTCCTACAATCATCCACGAGTTTTCAAATGATTCCAAAGCATTTTTAAAGGAAATACAACATGAATCATTAGTTTCTAACTTATTTCTAACTTCCTACCAATGCCTAAAACCCAAGTGACCTTTCATATCCCTTATTTTGCACTTTTTTGGCAATTTTACATTTTGCATCTTCATATGACAAATTTTACATTTTTTTACAAATTTGTCACAAAAAATGGAAAATTGACCCTCCTAATGACCTATAAATATATTTAAGGTGACTCTTTTAATCTCATTACAAAGTAAAGATATCAAATTTGCTCAATTTTTCCAAAATAGGAGCATGGTTTTGCAAAGGTGCTCTTGCACCAATGAAACCTTGATTTGCAACATGTAGGTGACTTTTCATGAAGATGACAACCTCATGAAAACTTGATGACTTTATTAAACCTTTAAACCTAATATTTAGAGTATCTTCAAGCTCTAAGGCACCTAGATCTGCAAGCACACATGTAGAGAGAGAAAAACTTGTTGATTGTTAGGAAATAGGGGTTTGCCTTGGTCAAACCCCATTTAGGTAATTAAACCTTGTGATGAAACAATGAAATATGAACATGAAACATGAAATATGAAATATGAATAATGATACCTTGAATGATGTCTTGAGATGTAAATCAACAATCTAACATGAAGTGGCCATATAGAATGTAGATATTGATCTTGAACTTTGATATGAATAATGCTTGAAAATGGATCTTCAATGCTACATCACAACACTAGCTCAACAACATGCTTGGTGCTTGATGATCTTGACATGATGATGGTTCTTGAATTTTTGTGATGAAGAATTTTGCCTTTGAATGCCTTAAAAGTACACTTGTAAACTCTCTTGACACTCTTGTGAAGTCTTGAATGCTGAACTCTTGAATGCTAGGATTAATATCATGAATTCTTATTATGAAATAATGATTTGAAACCTTGTTTATATAGGCAATCCATCTAACTTACCATTTATTAGATCCTAGAGGTTGACATTTATTAAATTTGAACTTAAAAGCTTGATTTCCCACTCAAAACCCTAGAAAGGGGCTAAATGGGACTCATATGCCACTTGTGGCATATAGGTCACATCTATATGGGACTCATATTCCCAAGGTGGCGTATGGGTCCCACCAAGATTTTTTAGGTGGGGGAAATGTCAGGGAGTTGAGAAATTAAGTATATTTGATGTCTATGTTAGGATTTCAGTTGAAACAAGCCTTAGGATGCATAATATAGGGTCTTAGAGGCCTATTAATGATGATATGAAGGTAATAAATGAAAAAGGTCCTAAAACTTAATGTGAAAGTGTAAATAAATACACTTTAAAACATTAAATTAAGGAAAAATTAGGTCTATTTAGCTTAAAAGGACCCTAAATCTATTGTGAATGTGGAAAACACATTACAACACTAGATCAAAGCAACATTAGGTTCATTTTAATGTTAATCATTCCCACATTAAGTGAGGAAATGTAGAGGGATACTTTTTTCATTGTTATAGTTAGTAAATTTATATTATATAACATTAAAATCTAAAACCCTTCCGTAGATTCTTCCATTATATTGATAAAAAAATGACGCTCTCATGCTTTTCCCAACATGCTACATTTTTCAATTAAAAAATAAATGCCTTCTTTTATTTTTCTAGTCTTTAGTCAATTTCCCTTCAAAATAGTCAAGTCTCTAAATTTGGTTAGTATTTAGATAGTTATAATTTTCTTCAAGAAATTGGATCTCATTAGTTAGTTGACGAGGGCGCAGCCCAAGACTTAGAAAATAACCCATAAACAAGAGAATAATTTTATTATTCAGAAAATGGAGCTTCTTACATGCAGAGGATCTCAAATCCCCAAGTTCTACAACACATGCAAGTTACAAAAAGCTACAAAATAACCCTTTCACAATATGTGAGCTTGTCCCCAAAAAGTTACCCAAAAATTAGAAACCTAAAAACTGTAAATTGGGAATTTTATTATGACGAAAAGGGTATCCAAAAATGTAAAAACATCTAAAAACTGAAAAACTTGAAATTTAACTATTTTTGGGTTATGCAAGATTTCCCTTACACCACTAGATGCTCCTGCATCAGACACCCAGGGAAATTTGAGAAGTGACCCCATCACATCTCATATGGTGGAGGAAAAACCCAAATGGTCAACCTCTTCCTTAGGCAACCAAGATGAATCTTCAATAGGCCTTCCTTTCCATTTCACCAGATATTCTTCATACTGCCTGTTCTTGGTACTCCTTCCCACACGACTATCCAGGATTTCTTCAATCTCCTCATTTTCTAAAGTAGGTACTAGAATCCCACATTGTTCCATCGTTGGTACTTCCTCTGCACCACCTTCATGATACTCTATCAAATCTAAAATGTTAAACACAGGGGAAATGTTGAATCCATCTGGCAACTCTACCTCATATGCATTCCCTGAATCATGCCTCTTCAAAATTTTACAGGGACCAAACTTCTTCATCTTCAATTTGTTTTATGTTCCCACTGGAAACCTTTCTTTCCTCAAGTGGACCATCAATTCATCACCAATCTGAAACTCCTTATACCTCCTCTTTTGATCTGCCTTAGCCTTATACTGCATATTCATCTTGTTAATATGTTCTCTTACCTTCTTATGTATATCCTTGATGTGTTCTACAAAATCTTCGGCTTCAACACTTATTTTCTTCTCTTGGTCCATCTTCCTCAATTTTGGAGCTGTTTTGGGGCTACTCCATACACAATCTGGAATGGTGATCTGATTGCTTGTTGATAGAATTGTTGTAAGAAAATTCTGCCTAGGGTAAAGATCAAGTCCCATCCCTTGGGTTTATCTCCTACCAAACATCTGATGGAGTTACCCGGACTCTATTAGCAACCTACGTTTGTGGATGGTGTCTTGAGAACTAAGCTTCAACTGTCTTCAGCTTCTTCCACAGGTCCTCAAAAGTACCCCACAAATTTGGTGTCATGATCTGAAACAATACTCTTTGGCAGACCATGTAGCCTCACCACCCCTTTGAAGAACAAGTCAGCAATGTGGACTGCATCATGGGTCTTCTGACATCAAATGAAATGTGCCATCTTCAAAAACCTATCAACCACCACAAAGACTAAATAATTCCCTCATTGTGTCCTTGGTAAACCAAGAACAAAGTCCATACTTATATCCTCCCATGGCCTCTCTAGTATAGGTAAGGGCTGATATAAGCCTATATTCTGGCTCACTCCTTTAGCCATCTGGCATACCCTGTAGCTTTGTACAAACTTCTTCATGCATCCTGTGACAACTAAGGCCAATAATAATGCTCACTGATAATGGCAGTGGTCTTATCCTGACCAAAATGTCATGCCATTCCTCCACTATGCTTCTCCTTTATCAAGTTCTCCCTCATAGAACTCCTTGGGATACAAAATTGACTTCCCTTAAATAACATGCCATCCCAGATTATGAAATCTAGCCACCTTGTCCTGTCCACTGTAACAGGTTCCTTGCAAGCTTTCCAAGCCTCTGCAAAATCAAGATCTTCTGCATACAGTGTCTTGAGTTCATTGAATCCAACCACTTCAATCTGCATCTTTGTCATCAATGTATGCCTCCCTGCTTAAGGCATCTACAACCCTATTTGACTTCCCACTCCTATGTTTCAAAACAAAGGTATAACTTTGCAAAAACTCTACCCATTTCATATGCCTCTAATTTAATTTTCCCTAACTATTTAGGTACTGCAAGGCCTGATGATCAGTATATAGAACAAATTCCTTCAGCAACAAATAATGTCTCCATTTTTTTAATGCTTGAACTATTGCACATAATTCTTGATCATATACAGAATACTTTCTCTTGGCATCATTTAACTTTTCACTAAAATAGGCAATGGGCTTACCTTCTTGGCTCAACACTGCTCCAATGGCACAACCACTAGCATCACAATCCACCTGAAACACCTTGTTGGAATCTGGGAGGGCTAGAATAGGTTGCTCTGTCACCTTCTACTTCAATAGTTCAAAACTTTTTTCTGCTCCACTGCTCCAGTTGAATTCTTTTTTGTCCCCTCTCATTGTTTTAGTTAGGGGTCCACAAATACTATTGAAGTTTCTAATGAACTTTCTATAAAAACTAGCCAAACTATGGAAAGATTTCACCTTGGTAGCAATTCTTGGGGTATGCCATTCCATAATAGCCTTCACCTTCTCTAGGTCCATCTTGAGACCTTCTGCTAAGACAACAAACCCCAAGTACACTAACTCCCTCTTCACAAAACTGCACTTCTTCAGATTAATCAACAATTTTTCTTCTCTTAACTTCTCAAGGGCTCTCCGAATATGCATCAGATGCTCATCCAATGTCTTACTAAAAATCAAAATATCA
>VDFB02112767.1:16286-37438 GCA_007258455.2 Sequoia sempervirens
CATCCAACATCCTAGAAACTTCTTCTGGAACCTTCTCACTATCCTTCTTACTCACTCTAGGAATCAATGCATAACACACACGCTCATGCTTCATACCTTCTAAAAAATTTCTTCCATCTACATAACAAATTCTAGCACTACAGCATACCTTTTGTTCGGTCTCCTTCAAGGGTTTCAACTTGTGGTGAACCCCATCCTTTGTCAAGGAATAAGTGTTTGCATGACCATCATGTATAGCTCACCTATCGAACTGCCACGGCCTCCCCAACAACATGTGACATGCATCCATGGGGATGATATATCAGAGTACCTCATCATGGTAGCTCCCGATCTTGAACTTTACTAGGCACTGCTCATTGACCAAAACTTTGTGGTCTTTCTGCAACCAGGCAATTCGATACGGATGCGAGTGTCTTTCCCTCTTCAGCTTCAACTTTGTGACCATCTCTTCTGACACCAAATTATCAGTGCTCCCACCGTCAATAATAACATCACAACATTTTCCTTCACACTTGCACCTTGTGTGAAATAGATTCTTCCTCTGTTCTGGTTCCTTTTCCTCAGTCACCAGGGCTTCTCCCCTTGCAGCATCATCTGAATGTTCAGATTGGGCCTCCTCATCTGCATGCGCAACCCTTCCACGACCTTCTGCCCTTCCTTGGTGTTGTGGACATTCATAGGGTTGATGCCCTTCATCACCACACTGGAAACACTTTCCTTTGAAACCACCTCTTTCAGATCCTTTTCCATATCTCCCTTGTCCTCTACCTCTTTGATCACCACTTTTTTGATCATGAGGGTAGTAGAAGTTGTCATTCCTTTGGCTTCAGCTGGTACCCACATCTTCACTTTTCTTTTCATCATCATTTCGGCTTCCTGAAGGTCTTCCACTGCTCCTTCAACTTTGACCTCCTCATCCTTTTTGCTTGCCATAAAATCTTTTGTTCATCTTCTCTTCCACCTTTAGAGCAAACTGATACACATCCTCAATGGTGGTCATTTTGACTAGGCTTAACTCCTTATGAATGCTTGGTAGTAACCCATTAAGATATCCGGCTACCTTCTCCTTATTGGCCTCTGTGTGGCCTGTTCTGATGATTATCTTGTGAAAATCTTCAATATATTCTTTCACAAATATGCTTCCTTGCTTCAACCCTTGCAATTTTTTCAACAGATCTAACTCATAGTCCACTGGTATGAACTGCTTCTTTAGTTTCTCAACCATGTGATCCCATCTGGTGATCTTGCCTTTTCCTCTTCGATTTATTTCCAATTGGACCTCTTTCCATCAAATATTGGCATGGCCCTTCAGCTTCATTTTTGTAAACTTAACCTGATCTAAGTCCTCTATTTCATCATACTCAAAATATTATTCTAGCTCCTTGATCCAGTCTATCAACTCTTCTGAGTTTAGACTTCCAAAATAACTGGGGACTTCTGCTCTAGGTCTTTTCCCAATCTTTGAAATGGCCCTTATTAGCCACATTTGGTCTGGATCAATTGCTTCTTCTTCCTCTTCTACATTTGAACCTTCTTCCTCTCCTTCATCCTCACTTTCCTCTCTCGGGTTTAACCCTCTTCTCAACTTCTCTTGTAACGCACCAATCTGTCTCTGGAGGGCTGCTAGTGCATCTCTTCCACCAACATTTATGCCGCCTCGACCACCTCTGGCACCACCATGCCTACCAGGCATCACTCTTGGAGGCATCTTTCTTGACCTCGACCTACAACCACTGTCCTGGTGTGAACTGCCTCACGATCAGTGATCTGTCCACATGCTCAAGAAAACCTTACTCTGATACCACTTGATGAGGGTGCAGCTCAAGACTTAGAAAATAAACCACAAACAAGAGAATAATTTTATTATTCAAAAACTGGAGCTTCTTACATGCAGAGGATCTCAAATCCCCAAGTTCTACAACACATGCAAGTTACAGAAAGCTACAGAATAACCCTTTCGCAATATGCGAGCTTGTCCTCAAAAAGTTACCCAAAAATTAGAAACCTAAAAACCGTAAATTTTGAATTTCATTATGACAAAAAGGGTATCTAAAAATGTAAAAAACATCTAAAAACTGAAAAAATTGAAATTTAACTATTTTTGGGTGATGCAAGATTGCCCTTACACCACTGGATGCTCCTGCATCATTAGTTATTATAGTCCATTTTTGTTTTATTGATGACTAGGTGTGAATTTATTTTAACTATTATTATTTTAATTTTTAGGTATATATTTTTTGTCATGAATGCCTTGGTGATATTTCTAGGAAATGTTTACTTAGGTGCATAGTTTTTTATTTAATCATTCTTTATTATTCATTGTTGACTTAATTTTATATTACTTTTCATTTGTTTTTTGGGTGCATTGTGGGTCATGGATTTCATTTCTCAAATTTGATGTCTTATTCCCTTTTCAATCAAAGTGAAATTTTTGATTGAAAGGATTATGTGTGGTGTGTTTGAAGCTTTACTACCTTTATCCCAAAATGGTCACACCTCTTCAATTTCCATGGTAATATCATTTCCTTGCAAGGTGTATGAGTGCATCATATATGTTATGTTTGGAGACCATAATTCATTGATCTTATTTGGAATGTATCATTCTTCTACAAATTATCATGGGATTATAGATTTTGTTCTTTGTTTATGCTAAAAGAGTAAAATTAACTCTCATAAGTGGTGAGGTCTTAGATCTTGGGGTTCTTATAAAAATAATTTCAAATCCACTTATAATTTTTTATAGGTGTAGGGAAGGTTGATTCACTACTCATGAGTCTTTTTATTCTCAAGAGAGTCCTAGAGAATGAACTACCCTAAACTACTTTAGACTAAAAAGGAAAGAATTCTAGAATCAAAATAAGTCACAAGGATCTTTTGGAAAAACTAATAAATTCCTAGCCAAAGGATAGTAGCATGGAAAATGGAAAACAGTGCAACATATTAGAGTCCTAAAGATGCATTGGCATCTCGTACAGACTAGAAACCAAGAATGTCATAGAAAATAGCTAAATAACTACTTCAATTCTAACTACTAAGAAATTTTAACAATCTAAGAAAGTAATAGAGAGTAGCATAACTAATATAATTGTTAGAAATATGTGCCTCAGACATTACAGGCTGAAACCTCCATGAGTGCCAAGTCGGTGTGACAGGTTCCATGTCTGGCTGACTAGTAGTTTGCTTTATTCATTTTTGAATAGGTCGCTGTGACCTTTCCATTGTCTTACCGAAAGGTTGCACTGTGGAGTCTATCGCTATAGCATGATTTATTCGTTATGACATCAGAGCGATCGGGAGACCTCTAGCCGATAGGCCATTCAATTGTGCATCGGTGAAACTCTTGGCGACTGTGATCTTCGGTGAAGCTTAAGGCTCTCGCTAAGATGTCTTAGCGAACAGTGAATGTCATACCGACATGGATATACTTGGGAATTATCGGTGTAACTCTAAGAATTTGTTATGAAGTATGGGAAATATACAAATGCCTTACCATCGGAGACTCAAAGGTAGATCATCGGATTGACTCGGCAGGCTCGGTGAGAAATCTTAGCGAGAGTTAAATGTCTCATCAATAGCTCATTGTGTTGGAAGCCTTTGGTATAACTTAAAGCTATCGGAGAAACCTCTTAGTGATGGAAAATGTCTTGTCGATAGCTGATGGTTATCGGGGTAGCTCTTGGCAATAGTTGGTCATTGGTGAAACCTATGGATCTCGGTATGATGTCTCGGCGAAAGCCGATTGTCTGGCCGACAAGTGTATGTGTTTGGTGTAACTCAAGTTGTTCGGTATGAACTTTTGGAAAGAGGAGTGAGTCTTGCTGACTTCTACTTGGTGCTCGGGAGGCTTGGGGACTTTGGTGTAACTTTAGTGTTTTGCTATGAGCTTTTGGTGAAAGTGATAAGTCAGGGCGACTACGTGATGACTCGGTGTATCTCCTAGAGCTCGATGTAACATCTTGGTGACTATAGAGGCTTTCGGAAACATTGATATGAGGTCAATGTGACATTGGCGAGACACAGTTAGTGTCTCACTGAGATACCAATACAATACGAATTATGTTGAATGGTTGACCGTCCTATGTGGAGTCTCGTGGAGGAATAGAAGGAGCCGAAGGGGAACAGTTGGCAGATAGTCAGTTGCGACGGTTCTGTAAGGAAGTTCTACAAACAAATTTTTACATGGATATAGTTGCAAGTTGCAGACACTTGGGGGTTGGATAGTAGTTCAATCAACAGGGAAGTGGGAAGAATTCAAACTATATTAGTGAAGGATTTAAAATCTGTAAAGGCTATAACTTGGTTGTTTTTTCTGTTCAAAGAAGGTTCATGATGAATGCTACTGTATAATGACACCAGAAAGATAAGTTTGGATTTGTATGTAATATTTATTACTGTAATACAAAGTAATTTCTCTTGGTGTGGTGGGTTTTTTCTCCTGTAAGGGTTTTCCCACATATATCTGGTGTTCATGTGTGATTGTCAAATACTCTATTTTTGTAATATGTTTCATAGTGCATCTTAACTTGACTGTAATTGAAAATTTAAAAGTACTTATGCATTCTTTCCTGAGGTATTGACATTAGGAGAATTGTTTTCTGCATCTAATTTTCCTTACAAGTGGTATCAGAGCCTAGCCACTTGTGTTATCCTTGGGGGTACATTGGGTTTTTTGTGTCAATACTATTCAGTGGCAGTTTTGTAGAGATTGTTATTTCTATTTATAGATTAAGATGTCTAGTTCATCTAGGAAGATTGAAATAGAGAAATTCAATAGCAGTAACTTTGAATTGTGGAAACTCAAGATGGAGGATCTCTTAGTAGATCGAAACCTTTGGCTTGCTATGTCTGGAACTAAACCTATAGGCATGAAGCAAGAAGAATGGGACCTTGCAGATAGAAAAGTGAAGGGGCTGATAAGGCTCTATTTGGCAGACTCTGTTCTTCTCAATGTGCATGAAGAGAAGACTGCTTCTCTCTTGTGGAAGAGACTGGCGTCTATTTATCAAGGGAAATCCTTTGTGAATAAGTTGTTCCTAAGAAAGAAGCTCTACTCTTTGAGGATGTAGGAAAGAGGGTCTATAGCTGATCATTTGAATGCATTTAACATGTTGCTTTCACAATTAACATCTGTTGGTGTAAAGATTGAAGAAGAGGATCATTGTCTGCTTTTGTTATGTTCTTTTCCAAACTCGTGGGATCATCTGGTGATGGCTATTGGGAGCACAACATCTAGTTTTAAGATGGAAGATGTTGTTGGTTCTTTGCTATTAGAAGAAATGAGAAGAAAATATTCTGAGATGGCAAAGGAAGCTCTTACTATCAAAGGAAGGTCAAAGGAGAAAGGCAAGAAAAAGGATAAGAAGTCCAAATCGAAATCAAAAGGGAGATCAAAATCTCCTGGCAAGAATTCCAAAGTGAAGTGTTGGAATTGTGGGAAACCTAGTCATGTCTGAAAGGATTGTAAAGAGGAGAAAAAGAAGAAGAAGGGCTCTTCCGATAATGGTTCTTCTCATAGTGATGGCGACGCCTTCATTGCAACCTTAGCTACATAGGCATCAGATGATGTCTAGCTGATTGATTATGGAGCATGATTCCACATGACATCTCACAGAGAATGGTTCACAAAGTATGAAGAATACGATAGTGGAAGGGTGTACTTGGTGAGTGATTCAACCTTGGAAATTGTTGGCCATGGAAGAGTCAGAATCTAATTCCATGATGGCAGAATAAAGGGGATCAATAATGTTATGCACATACCAAGTCTGGCTCAAAATCTATTGCCTGTAAGTACATATACTAAATGATATCAGAGTACAAGTTTTGTTCTTAGGAAGTGGCTGCAAGATGACTAGAGGTTCATTGGTGTTGGCTAGAGGTGCTCGAATTGGTACCTTGTAAAAGTTGGATGCACCAGCTATTCTACATAACAGTGTCTCTTTGAAGTCACTAAAAGTTGCTTGTGGAGGTAAAGAGGGAAATATCCCTAATTCTGTAAACTCTATGGAAGTAAAACTTCCTACAGAAAAGACTATGCTTTGGCATCATAGGTTAGGCCACATAGGAGAAAAAGGTTTAAAAACCTTGAAGAACAAAAATCTTGTTGAGGGGCTTGAAGATTGTAATTTCGAATTTGAATTCTATGAACACTGTATATATAGAAAGCAACACCGTGTTTCATTTTATGACAATCCTCATAAATCTTCTGGTTTGTTAGATTATATCCATTTAAATGTGTTTGGTCTAGTGAATGTTCCTTCATTGTCTAAATCAAGATACTATGTGTCGTTCATTGATGATTATTCAAGGAGAGCATTTGTTTATTTTTTAAAAGGTAAATTAGAAGTGTTTAGTCAATTTAAGGAGTTTAAAAATATTGTTGAAAATCATACTAGTAGAAAAATAAAATTCTTAAGGACTGATAATGGTGGTCAGTTCTGTTCTGATGAATTTGAAAGACTGTAAAGACCATGGAATCAAAAGACACAAGACTACACCTTATACTCCACAGTAGAATGGATTTGCAGAAAGGTTCAATAGGACAATGATGGAGAGAGCATGAAGTATGCTTAGTAGTGCTGGTTTGGAGGAGAAGTTCTAGGATGAAGCTATTGCTACTGCATGTTACTTAGTTAATCGGTCTCCAAACTCTACTCTTGTTGATAAGAAATCTCTGGAAGCGTGGTCTGGTAAGAAGCCCTCTCTTAGACATATTAGATTCTTTGGTTGTGAAGCATATGCTTATGTGCCTGATGTAAAAATATCTAAGCTGGAGAACAAGGTTGTCAAATGTATTTTCATTGGCTAAAGTGCTAACATCAAAGGATACAAGCTTTGGAATCCTATTATAGAGAAGGTTGTATACAACAGGAGTGTAATCTTTTGAGAGTTGAAACCTTCCACCCTGGATCTGCAGTCAGAGACAAAGTCTGAAAATAGTAAGGATGTAGCATCAATTCCTCCTACACCAGAGAAAGAGGAATTGAAAATTCAAAATGTACCTGAAACTAAGGAGAGCTCAAGTAGTTCTGAAAGTTCTGAAGAAGAAGAACCTCAGCTTCAGCCAGTGAAGAGGTCAACCCGAGAAAGGAAACAACTAGATAGGTATGGGCTCTCATTAATTGATTCTACTTGTGCTTATGCCTTGATTTCTAGCACTGATGATCCTAGGATTGTAAAGGAGGCAATTAAAATGTTTGATTCAGATTCTTGGTTGGAAGCCATGGATGAGGAAATGGTGTAATTAGAAAAAAATGAAACTTGGAGTCTAGTGCCCTTGCCTAAAGGTAGAAAACCTGTGGGCTGCAAATGTGTATTTAAGAAAAAGATTGGTCTAGATGGAAATGTTGAAAAATACAAGGCAAGACTAGTTGCAAAGGGTTATTCCCAGGTAGAGGGAATTGATTATGGGGAAATTTTTTCTCCTGTAGCAAAGCTGACGTCCATTAGATTTTTATTGTCACTTGTAGCAGCGTATGACTTAGAGGTTGAATAGATGGATGTGAAGATAGCATTTACTCATGGTGATCTTGAAGAAGAAATATATATGTCCCAACCTGAGCACTTTATTGAAAAAGGTAAAGAAAAACTAGTATGAAAATTAAAGAAGTCTCTTTATGGGTTAAAGAAATCACCTAGAATGCGGTACTAGAAATTTGATACATTTGTATTATCTTTGGGATTGTGAGATCAAAATCTGATCACTATGTATATTATAAAGCTAAAAGTGATCAGGTGCTTGTTATTGCTCTTTATGTTGATGATATGTTGTTCATAGGAAATAGCAAGCTAATGATTTCTAATCTTAAGTCTCAGTTGTCTTCTAAGTTTGAAATGAAGGATCTTGGTGCAACAAGGTATATTCTAGGGATGGAGATAACCAGGGATAGGAAGAATAGAAAGCTTTGGCTCAGTGAGAGTAAGTATATAAGGATTGTTCTTGAGAGATTTTGTATGAATGATTGTAAGCAGTTAGTTGTTCCAGTCATGCAAGGAATGAAGCTATCTATTGAGGACTGTCCAAAATATCCTACTGAGATGGAGGATATGACTAGTGTGCCCTATGCTAGTGTTGTAGGCAGTCTCATGTATGCAATGGTTTGTACAAGACTAGACATTGCCCAAGTAGTGGGAGTACTTAGTCGATTTATGGCTAATCTAGGAAGAATACATTGGGATGTTGTGAAGAGAGTGTTTAGGTATTTGAAGGGAACTTCAGATTTTGCATTGTGTTACCATGGGAATTCAGTTGAATCACAGAGAACTCTCAGCATTTAGGGATATGTAGATTCTGATTGGGTAGGGGACATTAACAACAGAAGATCCACTAGTGGATATGTTTTCATGTTGAATGGTGGTGCAGTGAGTTGGATGAGCAAGCAGCAAGCTGTAGTCACTTTGTCCACTATAGAGGCCAAATACATGGCAGCTACCCATGCTTGTAAAGAAGCTGTATGGTTGAAACGTTTATGTTCTAATATTGGTTTTGATGCAGGAGCAATAACAATCTTGTGTGACAGTTAGAGTCCTATTTGTGTGGCAAAGAATCCAACTTTCCATGCTAGGAAGAAACATATTGATGTACAGTATCACTTTGTACGAGATATGGTTGAGGATGGAAAGGTCAGTTTGGAAAAGGTTGATACTCTAGAGAATGTTGTAGATGCATTAACAAAGCCAATGAGCACAAACAAGTTCAGATGGTGTGCCAGTTCAATGGGCCTTAGTGCCCATGATTTTTAGTAAGTATTGTTTATGCTCTGCAGGTGCCTGAATGATCTTCATCAAGTGGGAGATTGTTGGAAATATGTGCCTCAAACATTACAGGCTGAAACCTCCATGAGTGCCAAGTCGGTGTGATAGGTTCCATGTTTGGCTGACTAACAGTTTGCTTTATTCATTTTTGAATAGGTCATTGTGACCTTTCCATTGTCTTGCCGAAAGGTTGCACTGTGGAGTCTATCGCTGTAGCATGATGTATTCATTATGACATAAGAGTGATTGGGAGACCTCTGGCCGACAGGCCATTCAATCATGTATCGGTGAGACTCTTGGCGACTGTGATCTTCGGTGAAGCTTAAGGCTCTCGCTAAGATGTCTTAGTGAATAGTGAATGTCATACTGATAGGGATATACTTGGGAGTTATCAGTGTAACTCTAAGACTTTGTTATGAAGTATGGGTGATATACAAATGTCTTACTATCAAAGACTCAAAGGTAGATCATCGGAGTGACTCGGCAGGCTCGGTGAGAATTCTTAGAGAGAGTTAAATGTCTCGCCGATAACTCATTGTGTTGGAAGCCTTCAGTATAACTTAAAGCTATTGGAGAAACCTCTTAGCAATGGTGAATGTCCTACCGATAGCTGATGGTTATCAGGGTAGCTCTTGGTGACAGTTGGTCATCAGTGAAACCTATGGATCTCAGTATGATGTCTTGGCAAAATCCAATTGTCTTGCCGACATGTGTATGTGTTTGGTGTAACTCAAGTTGTTCAGTATGAAGTTTTGGTGATAGAAGTCAGTCTTGCTGACTTCTACTTGGTGCTCAGGAGGCTTGGGGACTTCGGTGTAACTTTAGTGTTTCGTTATGACCTTCTGGAGAAAGCGATAAGCCAGGGCGACTACGTAATGACTCGGTGTATCTCCTAGAGCTCAATGTAACATCTTGGTGACTACAAAGGCTTTCAGCGACATCGATATGAGGTCAATGTGGCATCAGCGAGACACAATTAGTGTCTCATCGAGATGCCAATACAATACGAATTATGTTGAATGGTTGACCATCCTATGTGGAGTCTTCTGGATGAATAGAAGGAGTCGAAGGGGAATAGCTGGAAGATAGTTAGTTGCGACGGTTCTATAAGGAAGTTCTATAGATAGATTTCAACATGGATATAGTTGCAAGTTGCAGACGCTTGGGGGTTGGATAGTAGTTCAATCAACAGGGAAGTGTGAAGAATTCAAATTGTATCAGTGAAGGATTTAAAATCTGTAAAGGCTATAACTTGGTTGTTTTTTCTGTTCAAAGAAGGTTCATGATGAATGCTGCTATATAATGACACTAGAAAGATAAGTCTGCATTTGTATGTAATTTTGATTACTATAATACAAAGTGATTTCTCTTGGTGTGGTGGGTTTTTTCTCCCGTAAGCATTTTCCCACGTATATCTGGTGTTCATGTGTGATTGTCAAATACTCTGTTTCTGTAATCTATTTCATAGTGCATCTTAACTTGACTATAATTGAAAATTTAAAATTACTTCTGCATTCTTTCCTAAGGTATTGACGTTAGGAGAATTGTTTTCCGCATCTAATTTTCCTTACAATAATGTGAATTAAACTGAGTAAAATGTAAATGAAAAAGTGAGAGAATAAGAGATGGAAAATTCTTACAACCTAAGCGATGAAGCTTCCAACAAAGAAATATCATCAATACCTAAAAACATAAGACTGAGGGAAAACATTGGGCTTTTTAGTGGTTTTCCTTAGTCAAAACCCCATTTTGGTGTTCCCACTTCCACAGATAGCTAGATAGATAGAAAGAAATAATAAGCATAAATGAAATGAACACAAGAGTGATAAAATAAATCTCCACTCAAGGAGGAGAACCTGTGTCACGAAATAGAGTTGCAATAGATAGGGGATGTGAGAAATCCCAAGATTCTCAAAGATACAAGGAGGAAGAGATATCACCTACAAGGATTAAGCAAGCCAAAAAGAGAAAGAGAAGGTTGTAAGAGCCAAGAGAGTTACAAAGAGTATTCTGAGAGCTTGAGATTATTGTTGAATTCTTTAGAGAGTTGTGCAAGAAAGATAAAAAGAGAGAAAGAGAAGCAAGAGCTCAAGGGAGATACCAAGAAAACCAAATGAATTGAAAAGATAAAATTTAAAGAGAGAAGAAGAGGGAAAAGAAGCTTCCTAAGCCATTACAAGGTGGCCCAATCCATTACCATTGAAAAAAGTAGTTGACAAGTGGCAAGGCACTCAAAAATAATAATTTGAACATTAAAATGTCACGAGATGCTAGTAGATAATGGTAGATGAATCAATCTGAGAGAATGAGGTTGAGCAGAAACCATGTGAACATTCAACTATGTTCTTCATTTAGAGTGTTCATTCAAGAAACCAATCCCCAAATTATGCTTATGTGGTACACATTCTATAGGGACCTGAATTCCTTGTTTGTTATACCCACAACCTTTATGCCCAAATCCATATTTAGAGACAAGTTTAAAGTCGGGTCCATAACATGTTTACAAAACTTAATCTAAGGAGGAGGATCTTCATAAGAGCATTGTTCCAACAATTGGGATCATACTCCTCTATAGGATCATCATCAGCCTTCTTGATAGGACTACCAACATTATCCTTTTTAACAAAAGTGTGATCATCTTCATCAAAAGGGGGAGGATCAACATTAAGAACATTATAATTTGTGTTCACATTATCCCGCAATATAGAAGAATAACCATATTTGATATCAAGTTTGGATAATGTTATTAGAAGGTTTAAGTGGATTAGGTCAACTTTATATTCCCCAATGAAGGATTCTATAAATTCTAAAGAACCCTAATCTTCACCAAGACATGCATTCTCTTGAGAAGAGGTAGAAGGAGCATACTTAAGATTTCTTTTTTTTAGAAGGATCTTCTTTAGGGAAATCTATCTCAAGAGTATTTTTTGTCATAGATACTACTGGAGTAGACATCAACACATTAGAAGACACTGTAGGGATAAGAGTAGGTACAACCAAAGCTTGACTAATATTTTCCATCTCACATAAGTGTATAACATTATATTCATCCTTGATTGTGATTACTTTATTGTTACAAATGAACTTAACAGATTTATGCAAGGTAGATGGGACCACACCCATAGTGGAATTCATGGTTTATTGATGAGAATATTATATGGTAATATTTCTGACATAATATATATAATGGTGGGTATAGTAACAGGTCCAAGCCACAATGGTTATACTATTGTACCTAGAGCTTATCTCCTAACATTATCGAACCCATGAATGACAACAAAAGAATTTGCAAGTGAAGTTGAATCAATTTTAATTTTAGCCAATAGATTAATGCTACATACATTGAGCACTAAATCAACATCAATGAGAGTACATCTAATGTCACTTTTATTAATTTTGAATATAATCATTAGAGGGTCTGCTTTCTTTTGTACTTTCAGAGGTGGGAGTTCCTATGGATAGAACATAATATTTGACAAATCCACATGAATATGAGCTATCAACAAATTAACATCCACTAGCCTAGCAGAAAAAGGGATGAGGATATTTTGCAAGGATTCCTGAAGCATACCTTAATAAGCTAGAGAAGACCAAAGCAATTCCCATGGTGAGATCTTTCCCAGAGTAACACAATGTTGGTTGACAAGATTGTAATCACTAGGTGCTTTAGTTGTAGGTTTAGATGCTTGAGGAAGGCTTGTTTGAGAAGGTGGTAAATAAAATGGTTGATTAACATTTAATTTATTCTTTCTAGTATTATAAGTATGAGCTACCACTTTATAAGAGGGAACCTTAGAAAAACTAGGAGAATCACTATCAAATGGAACACCATTAATAGAACAAATACTTTTAGGAGAAGTACTAGTTGTGGTAAGATAAATAATAAGTCTCTTAGGCCTTTGAGGGGTAGCAGAGGCATAAACTATATTTACAGATTCCTTACAACTTATAAAGGAATCATTGAAGAAATAGTCTTAACATCTATCCCTATAGGATTTCTTGTGAGAAGAACTTCATCATTCACTAATGCATCATCTTCAAAAGAGGGTGTATTGGAATGAATATAATTATCATTCACTAATACATCATCTCTAAAAGAGAGTGCATTAGAATGAAGATAAGGTAGAATAATATTAAAAAAGTATCAATTATTTCATATTCTTGCAAAAAAATATCCTCCAAAGCAAGAGGAATTTCATGAGAAGGATCAAAGATACAGAGCGATATTGGTAAATCCAAGTCACCATCACATGCATAAAATGGAACATCGTTAACAGTTTGAATAAAATTAGAAATTGAACTAATAAAGGAAGACATTAACTTCATTTTGAAAATAATAGGTTAAATATAATAAATAACACCTAAACAAGTTAGCCAAAGGCTAGTGCATCACTTTGACAATACAAAATGGGGTTCACTAAAATGTAGAGAAGGGTGATTCGTTGTTCACGAGTCTCTTTATTCTCAAGAGAGACCTAATGAAACAACTACCCTAAATTACCTTAGACTAAAAAGGTGAGAGTTCTAGAACTAGAATGAGTAAGTCACAAGGGTCTTCTAGACAAATTGATAAATTTTTGGCTAGAGGAAAGTAGCATCGAAAATGGATGACAACACAACACACTAGAATCTTGGAGGCACGTTGGCATCTCATACAGACCAAAAAATGAGAATGTCATAGGAAACAACTAAATGAATACTTATATTTTGATTGCTAAGAACTCTTAAGAATGTGAGAAATTAATATAGAATAGTAGAACTAAGATAAAGCGAAGTAAACTAAGTAAAAGCTAAATGACAAAGAGAGAGAATAAGAGATATAAAATGCTTACAACAACCCAAGCAATGAAGCCTCTAGCAAAGAAATATCTTCAATACCTACACACATAAGATCAAGGGAAAATGTTGGGGCTATTTAGGGGTTTTCCTCAGTCAAACCCCCATTTCGATGTCCCCACCTCCATACATAGCTAGATAGATAGAGATAAATAACAAGAAAAAATGAAATGAACACAAGAGTGACGAAAGAAGTCCCCGCTCAAGGAGGAGAACCCATATCACAAAATAGAGATGCAATAGATAGGAGATATGAGAAATTACAAGAAGCTCAAAGATGCAAGGAGGGAGAGATATCACCTACAAGGCAGCAAGTCAAAGAGAAAGAGACAACTATGAGAGCCAAGAGAGTTACAAAGAGTATTGTGAGAGATTGAGACTATTGTTGAAACTTGTAGAGAGCTATGCAAGAAAGATAACAAGAGAGAAAAATAAGTGAGAGCTCAAGGGAGAGACCAAGAAGACCAAATAAATTTAAAAGATAGAATTTAAAGAGAGAAGAGGAGGGAAACGAAGCTTCCCAAGTCATTACAAGGCATCCAAGGTTGTTACCACCGAAAAAAGTAGCTAACAAGTGGAAAGGAACTCAAAAATGATCATTTGAATGTCAAAAATTTCACAGGATGCTAGCACAACACTCAGACCTTTGCACGATGTGCTAGTGTCTAGACACATCACACTACAAAAACAACAAGAATAAGAAAAGAAAAAGGTTCAATGCAAAGCTAATGTGTGAAGGTAGTTGTTGAAGAGCAGTATTCACATCTTGATAGGGGAAAAGGATTATGTAGGGGCTAAAATGAGCCTACACAAATGTTAAGGGAGCATGTACACTGAAGTGGATACAAAAATGTATGCTAAATTGTAAATAGTGCAATTTTATGAAATTACACTAGGATAGTGAGAACTCATTTAGGTTAGTATTGTTCTTAAAAATTATTCACATGATCTTAAATGAGGTTCATAACCCAATTTGTTGACCTAAAAACCTTAAAATATGGATAAAAGAGACATGAGTGCATAATGATAGAAAACTCATACATATCAAATGACAGGAACATGTTAAAATAAATAATATATGCATATAAACTAATATCAAGACATGACCTATGCAAATCTATAATAAATAATCAAAGGGTTGATAACTGGGTTGAATTAGTATGCCATTTTGGAGAGCAGTAGTTCACATTATAGTTTACATTCAAAAAAGAGCTCTAATAAGAGCAATCAATGGTAACACTGCATATGAACTATGGTATGGAAAACTTGCATTTGTCAAGTACTTCAACGTGTTTGGTAGTAAATGTTACATCAAGAGAGAAGATAAGAACTTAGGAAGCTTTGATTCAAGATGTGAGAAGGAATATTCTTAGGATATTCCACTCAAAGAAAATATTACAAGTTTTATAACAAAAGGTTGCAAAATATTGTGGAAAGCATCAATGTCAAGGTTGATGGAAATTTGAATCATAATAAACACAACATAAGTAATTTTGAAGATGAGTCAAAAGATGAAGAATAAGTTGTTGCAAATAAGGAAGAATATTCTAAAGAAGAAGTGGAGAAGGTGCTTGTAAAGTATGTGTAGAAGGATCATCCTATAAAATAGATAATTGGTGACAAAAATGAAGGAGTTCAGACTAGGAGAATATTAGTAAAGAGTTCAAGGAACAAGTAAACTTTTCTATCCTATCTTAGATTGAGCCAAAAAGCTTCACTGAAGCCAAAAAGAATGAGAGTTGCATAAAGACCATGGAGGAAGAACTAAATCAAGTTGAAAAGAATAAGACATGGGAATTGGTTCCTAGACACCCAAGCAAAAATGTAATAGGCACTAAATGGGTGTTCAGATATAAGATCAATGAAGATGGAGCTATAGTAAGGAATAAGGAAATATTGGTGTGCAAGGGGTATGCACAAGTCAAAGGAATTGAATTTGAAGAAACATTTTCACTAGTAGAAAGGTTAGAAACTATTAGAATGTTTCTTGCATTTTTAGTATATAAAGAATTTAAAGCATTTTAAATGGATGTTAAATATACATTTCTAAATGGAAACCTTAAAGAGGAAGTCTACATAAAACAGCTAGAGGGTTTTTGGCTATCAGAAGATTATGATAATGTCTTCCGATTAAGGAAAGAATTGTATGGTTTAAAGCAAGCACCTAGCGCATGGTATTCTAAAATAGATCAATACCCTCAACACCAAGGATTCAAAAAGGGATGTGCAAAAAATAATTTTTAGTTTAAATCAGAAGGTGAGTACATGATTATTATTGTTGTGTATGTGGATGACATCAGTTTTGGTGGTAGCAATGATAAAATGTGTAAAGTATTTGCTACACATATGCAAGATGAATTTGAGATGTCAATGTTAGGAGAGTTGCATTTTTTTCTTGGTTTACACATTGTACAAACTAATAATGGGATATTTATATCTCAAACTAAATATGTAAAGGAAATGCTTAAGAAGTTTGGAATGGAGGATAGTAGACCATTTAGCACCCCCATGATATATGATTGTAAATTGAGAAAATCAGATGAATCACAAGATAAAAATCACACATTGTATAGATCAATGATTGGAAGATTACTATACTTGACTACATAAACTAGATATTATGGAAGAAGTGTGTATGGTAGCAATATTTTAGACTACACCACAAGAGTCTCATGTCAATGTAGTAAAAAAATCTTTAGATATATCAAAAAGAATTGTTGACTATGGGTTGTGGTATCTCAAGGGCAAGGATTTTTCTTTGACAACATATATAGATGTCAATTGGGCTAGATGTATAAATTATAGGAAAAGCACAAGTGGAGCAGAATTCTTTTTAGGAAATAAACTTGTCTACTAGATGGGAAAAAAATAAGAATCAATCACTCTATCCATAGTAGAAGTAGAGTACATTGCAACTACATGTACTCAAGTCCTATGGATGAAGTAGACACTCAAGGACATCATGGTGGAGTACAAAGAGCCTATATCTATTCTTTGTGATAATTCAAGTGCAATAAATAGCTCCAACAATTCAGTGATGCACTCTAGAATAGAGAACATATCCATCATGTATCACTTCATTAGAGAGAAGTTTGTAGACAAGGAAGTCAACTTGATATGTTCCCACCAAGGAAAAAGTTGTCAACATATTTACAAAGCCTCTTCCCAAGGAACAATTTGAATATATCAAGAAAAATCTGGTAGTCATTCCTCCCAAATAATATCACTAAATATTAGTGATAGGGCATGGATGCAAGGGGAGCTTCATTGGTATCTTATTTTTCCCTAGAAATCTAAGGAAATATCAAGTCAGGTAAATATGGTTTTACAAGTTTCTAACAACTTTATGGTTGCAAATTGTCTTAAAATCCCCTATTTCTTCTTGAATTATTAAAGGGGGAGAAAGCTAGACACAGTCCCTTTTCCATTGATGTCAAAGGGGGGGGGAATTCATGTAAATTATCAAGAAGAAGTTATTTGTTTTAAGTGGTATGGAGCAATTGGTAAAGAAAATGAATTGTAACATTTATGATTGGTATCAATTTCATTAGTTGAGCATTTAGTTTTTCCATCAGTGACAAAGGGGGAGATTATTGGCAATTTGGTTGTCATTGATTTCAAGGGAAAGATCATAGAAGCATTGGATCTAGGTTCAGAAGATGTGATGCAAAAAAGTGAAGTCAAGAGCATGAATTTGTAAACATTGTAAAGTTGCTCAAATGGTTGTCATACTATTGCACAAGTCTCTTTCAAAGGTTTACAGAGGAATATAACTGTAGATTCAACATGGTTTTTTCAAGAGGAGTCAATTGGTATGGTTTGCATATTTAGAGGGTGTCAAATTTGATTAGAAATTATTTATCTTTTCTCTCAGAAAATCCTAGTATTTCTTAGTTAAACCCTAATTTCTAAACTACCACGGAAATGAACTAGGTTTATATTTTAACAGTGACTAGGTATTGGTGGTGACAGGTCATTCAAGTTATCACATGAGTCATCGAATTCATTAGTGTGACCAACCTTCTTTCCAAGAGACTTTGGGTTCATCCGATGATTAGGTTCTATGGAAAATCAATAGCATGTGTTGGAGTTTGTAAATCAGATGGATATCATGACCACCCTTCACATCATGCTTTTATATCCTTGGCATACAAATTTCTGAGCGATATATGATGAAGGGCGGTGATCTAGCCGATGAAGATTGAGGATGCCCACCAACCCATGGTGCATATGGTTGGTCCTCTTCCAAGTCCCACGGGATAGCAAGAAATGGTGGAGATTGGATGGTCAATGATCATATGGTGCATGAAGTTTTACATGTGGATCTATAATCTATAGGTTGATGATGACATCATGAGGACATGTGGCTATATGTCACTCATTCACTTCACATTGATGTTGTGAAGTGAAACGAAGGGACACAATTGGTGATGAGTGATGAAAGAGATAGTGGATGGTGATGTAAGCTAAGGATAGTTGGCAGCTACCCCCTGCCCCATTAAGGATTTGGTGGGTCCCAAGATCTAACCCATGGTATATTGGATGCCTAACACATGGAATGGAAGATAGGTAGCAATTTTTGACTGCATCACAAGGGTTTTATGCATCATGATAATGGGTGATGAAGGTGTATGCAAAAAATGATATGAAATGGGTTTGAATACAAAGGAGCCTAGATCAATGGTGCATATTTGAATGAGAGTGATTCGCCAGAGATCCCTATGTCTACTCACATCATAGAAATAGAAGGCGAAGTCTAAAGCGAAGCTACGATATGCAACAACTATAATGTAAACCACATCGATGGCACCAACTAAATAAATATGATCCAATGGTGATGTTTTAAATTTGTGATGGTGAATGAGGAATGAATGATCATGGTGTGAAGGCCTCAAATTGATGACTCAGATTTAAATTCAAAGATCTAGAATAGCTAAGCCAATGTGAATGAGAGTTTTGGCTCTATAGTTGAATTTAATTGGTTCACTTGCACCTGCAAATAATGTCAATGAAGATTTGATGTGTTGAATGGTGACATAGATAGAAAATGAGATTGGGATTATGATCAAATTGAATTATCAGAAGAATAGCAAGTGCTTGAGTTTTATATCTCCTATAAAACTATCTTCATCTCATAACATCTAAGTTTGCAAGTAGTTTTCATCACTAAATTTGAATGGCCTTGTCATGAAATAACATGATTTTAAAAGGTGTTGCTTCATTTGTGTAAGGGAAACAATCACATAGAATTCATTAATTTACAAAAGGGTGCATGTTGTACTAATACTAGAGGTCTATGTTAAATAATCATAATGATTAATTTTCTTCCTAATCATATAACAAGAAGCATATTTTTGTACCTATGATAGCTATAAAATTCAGTAACACCCACCAAGTGAAAAAGAAATTAGGTATCACTTCTACTCCTTGATGAATTTTGAATATCATAATTATCAAAAATGTCTTATAACCACTTCTCTATGCCTTTCTCTCATCAAATCTTGGTTAAAACCTTTTTTTTAAGTTTTTGTAGCAATCATTTTACCCCCTAATTTACATAAGGATAAATGCATTCCCACATCTTACCCCTATGTTAACCACTAATTACAAAAACACACACATAAGAAGTTACATATCCAAAGGAGAGGCTTCTCTCCTAGTTAGATTTTGGCTAAGAGCATGGCCATTCCCTATTAGGTTTACTATTCAAATACAAAAGTAGAAATCAAGAAGTTTTAGGGTATGAGTTTTATTAAAGGCATCACATACATCACATATATATCTCTCTAGGTCTTGCTTCTATTCATGTCTCGATATAGCCATAAAATCCTAACTTTTCATGTGTTATTATTCAATCTTCTTTTCCCAAATAATATTTTTCTCTTCCTAGTATTCCTTTTACATTTGAAAATATCCATAAGGTCATTAGTCCCACAATTCTTTTCTAAGACATCAAGCACACTTCTACAAGTACTTCAGATCTATCAATTTAATTCTCTTAGGTTTATAGTTTGAAATAGTCAAATCAATCTTGTTATTTACCTAAGAAGGTGTGTTATCAATTTATTAGGTTTGACTACATAGAGCACCTAGTTACATTTGTATAGGTGTAAAATTGCACCCCTCGCAATTTCACATACACTTTTGTATCCGCTTTAGTGTCCACTCCCTTAGCATCTTGAGTAGGCTCATTTCAGCTCTTGAATCAACCTTTTTCCCTTCTTAGGATGCTCCAACACCTATCTTCAGTAGATACCCTTGCGTGTCAGCTTTGCATCAAATCTTTCACTTTTCTTGTTCTCATTATTTTGTAATGTGATGTGTCTAGACACTAGCATGTTGTACAGATGTCTACGCACCACACTAGCATCTTGTAATGTATTAATTCTCAAATAGCTAACTCTGAGAATGCTTTCCATTTGTCACCTCCTTTTTTTGATGGTAATGGTCTAGGATGCCTTGTAACAGCTAGAGAAGCTTCTTTTCCCTCAAAATTTTTCCTTTCAGTCTATTTTTTTTCTCAAAAATTCTTCTAGCTCAATTCTCTTTTGCTTCTAACTTCTTCCTCTCCTTCTTAGCTTCTCTTTCAAGTACTCTACCATCTTACTCTTGCTTGCTACAACATTCTCCAAACCTTTGACAACTCCTTTTGCAACACTCTTGGCTCTTGCATCCCTCTTTGTCTCCTCTTTGGCTTCCTTAAGCCTCACAGCTTTATCTCCTTCACTTCATTCTTGTGAGCATCTTGGGATTTCACACATCCCCTATCATTTACATTCTCACTTCATGATATGGGTTATCCTACTTGAACGGGCATTACTTTTATCACCTCTTTTGTGATATGGGTTCTCCTCCTCGAGTGAGGATTGCTTTTATCACTCACACTTGGTGGTGTGGGTTCTACTCTTGAGCAGGTTTTTCTTTCACCACATGCTTTTTCCATTTCAGTCACTCTCTCTCTCTCTCTTTCTATCTAGCTATCCATGGAGGTGGGAACACCAAAATGGGGGTTTGACTGAGGCAAACCCCTATACAACCCCAACATTCTTTCTAGATATTGTGCATGTAGGTTTTGAAGACATTCATTTTATTGAAGGTTTCATCACTTGTGTGTTTGTAAGAATCTTCTTTCCTTTCTTCTCTTTATCTTTATCTTTTCTATTTCAATTTATTTCAAATCTATTGCATTCTATAAATTGTTAGCAATTAGATAGCTAGCAGTCATTTGGGAATTTTTTGTGATAAGTTCACTTTTTGGTCTGTATGAGATGCTAGTGCACTTCTAAGATTCCAACATGCTGTGTTGTTATTTGTATTCTGTGTTGTCGTCCTTTGGTCAAGAGCTTGTTAGCTTGTCCAAAAAATCTCTGTGACTTGCTCTTTCAAAATTTGTAACTCTTACTATTGTTCCTTGAGGTAGTTTAGGGAAGTTCACCCCGTGAGACTCTTTGAATGAAGTGAACTCGTGAGTAGTGAATTCCCCTCTTCTACAACATCATAAAATAAAAAATAATATTTTATAAAAAATATATATATATTTTTTTTCAAATAAACAAACATACAAT
>VDFB02112767.1:37538-182562 GCA_007258455.2 Sequoia sempervirens
GTAGCAAATTGAATGTAGTTTCTAAACTACTAGGATTTTTTTTTTTTTTAATCTATTTGGTGAAAATTTAAAATTTCAATGCAGTAGTACTTAAATTTCAGGAAAAAAATAAAAAGTAGGTGTCTATCTGACCACCCTGACCACAATAAAATGATTATACTTTTTTTATAACAATCTAGATATAAGTAGAGGACTCATGTCTCGATGTGATGTATATTTTTTTATAATTTTTTTCCAAGTAAACAATTAATTATGAATTTTTTATTACAACTTTTAAAAAAATAAAAAACTCGTATGTTTGACCACATTAACTTGGTCAAAACTTCATCAAATTCATTTTTGTTTTTTTAATCCTATAGAATGTGACACATGTTTTGGATTCAAAAAATGTGATACTGTTTGAAAGCTATAGATTTTTTCAATCAACCTATCATTCAGTACTTTAGTCATAATTCAAATAAAAAATGAATAATAATTATTTATTAAATTCAAAGTAAAGTATAATCTATATTGGTGGAAACCTGAGAATGTCTTTTAAAAACTTTTTTTTTCATCAATTTTTGGTAAAAGAAAAGTCGTCAGCCACATACCCTACACATACCCATCATATCGCCACTTTTTGGCCCATCATGATCCTACACATACCCATTTAATAACTTCTTTTAGTTAATTAATAATTAATAAATTTTAAAATTTATTGTTGATTAAATATTTATATATATTATTATTTTCTTATAAGTTTACATAAAATCGTAAAAATGTTATAAATATAATATAAATTAAAATTATGAACTCTTAAAAATATATGTTCCTTAAAATATTCTCTAATATAATTAAAGGAACACAATAATATTGTGATTCCATTATATAGACATTTTTATTTTTTAATGTTTTTATATGTTTGTCCCCAATCTTTTAATATATATTTTTCCCTCTTCATATTGTTTAGAAGGTTTTTTAAATCATTAGATTAACTTAGATTTAATATTTGTTACTAACATTTTAATCTTAAAAGATAAAACATAAGCCCTTCTATAACCTTCAACATCCTACAATGAATATACTTATTAAGATGGTATGCATTAATTCCATTTTCATTGATCTAAATTAATAATATATTATAAAGTTTATATTTGCTCATGATGAGTGAAAATTTGTAGAAAATTCTTAATGTTTGATCAGTTAATATTTGATTTAAATTTATGAATCTCATAAAATATGTCTAATATACGTAGTTAATTAATATTAATAATAATATTTTAAATTATTATTACATAGTTGATAGGTTTTTTTTTTTATAATCTATAACATCATAATAATAATGATCTAAAATATAAATTTTAATTAAAATAATAAATACAGTATTTTTCCTTCTACTTTTATCCATGTCCAATGTTTTTTGTTTGAATCATGACAAAAGGGTGTTTTTAATTAACTTAGTGATTTAAGATGATCTACAAATATAGGTTCTTCTAGTAATTAAAATATTGTTCTCATGTGTTGGTTTAAATGAAGTATTTTACCTTGTTGGTTCATCGCCTACACCTTATTCACACTAGTTTCTTAGGTTTACTTATAGCACATATAGTATACGGTTTATCACTCTATGCCATATGTGATGTGATTAAGAGACATCATAATATAATGTAATCATATCTCTCACCTTGGTCTATATAACCAAGGGGTTATATTTGTATCCTCATTCATTCTAATTACTCCATTGTAATCTATCAATTACATATTTTTAAATACTAAAATTATATTATCATTTTTATGTCACTTGTGCTCTCAATGAAAATTATAGATCTTGGATAGCTACACCTTCAAGAAAATATTGTATGGTACAAATTATTATATACCAATACTTACATAGTATTAAAGCTTTTTGGATTGCCTGTTATTGGTCTTTATTAACAAATGTAGGTTAAAATTTATTGTGGACCCTGAAATTTCAATTATACTCTTCTATTGAACCATATTATACCTTGGATAATAATTTTTTTATAATAAAATATTACATTTGGGAGGTTCTCTTTGTGATTTTGTATCACAAATTAATTTTAGAGAATTTTGGTATAAATCTAAGCTCACTATTGAGTTCAGTGTGTCCAAGAAAGTTAATCTAATGATGTTTGCACTTAGCCATCTTGTGTAGCAATGTATTTGAGTGGTATGCATTAAGAAATCATCTTTGTTTACTATTAGTTAGGGATGAGAATGCTTTTGCTACATCTATAGATTCTAATGATTCAATGTAGTATGAAATTCATCAAGTCTTCTGTATAAAATTAAATGGGATAAATGGGATAAGTACTTGATAGACATGCTAGACTTTCTTTGATAATCCTATTCCGTAAAATCAGAGGAAACTATTAATTTTATATTCAATTAAAATCCCACCTAACTTTGTTTCCCATATATATATATATAAACTATTTCGCAGAAGACATACTCAAGCACAGACAAATGAACTCAGTGCTTCTGCAAGGAGATTGCTTTGAAAGGAACGTTACATTGTCTGACCACTGTTCTTGAAAGATTCTGTAAATCTTGGTTCCCTCCATTATAAAGCTTCGAAAGCAAGTACCCATGTGAGCGCCGTTTCTTTTAACTCGTTGCAGACAACTACATACACATACGTGGACGTCGAAATAAGTTTTGCAGTTTTCTCTCGGCCTGTCTTCATTCGGAAATTTTTCATTGAAATTATTCGAAGAAAAGAAGTGTTAATGGATGGACAAGCTCAGCTCCGGACGAGCATTTAATGAACATACATTAGATTTCACTACACATTAAAATGGATTTGTGGATTTGTTTGATGATGTAATTTTATGTACTAGGGGAGAGGGCCCAATAGTGGTGCACCTTAATTTTATGGGTCGACATAACAATGAACATGTACCATTGACATTAAAAATTATATCTTCAAGTGGGCAGGGATGTGGACAATTCAATTATTTTGTTTCACCTGCATAGATTGAGAAAAAGGTGTCATCAATATGCTTTTTGTTGAGGGTCATAATAGACCCCCAAAAAAGTTAGACCAATAGTGGTGCATTAAGTCGTTTTTCAGTGTGTCAACGTGACATTATATGATTTGCTGCGTTTTGAATGTAATGGGATATTTTGTTCAACTATTAGGTCCTCTCTTATAATTACTAGTTTCATACTTTTAAAATATTGGGATTTGAATGTACATGTACTATGACAATTATTGGTACCCGCACCACTATTGGGCCCTCTCCCCTATTTGTAATCGAGTCATCTTAGTCAAATTAATGATGTTTTGACATTTATTTCATTTCAAATATATTTGTCTTTGCATGTTTTACGAGCACACTTTATTTTAGTTAGTATTTATCTTTTGTTGCTTGGTCAATGAAATTGTATTGTTTAAAATATTTTTTTCTTTTTCCTATAGTTGGGATTTCAGGACATATTTTTTGCATTTTTCATGAGTACACTTTACAAGAGGCCACCAATCTATTAGCAAAGCTTGCAAAATTTGTATTTAATGTCTAAATGTTTGCAAAAATTTATCACACTAGTTTATTTTTTTGTAAATTTTATCATGTGTTTTTTGTTTCATGTTTATGAACAACATATTATATGTCATGGACTATGCTCATTTGTCTAATTTTTCAGTGTAACAGGAACTATTGCTTGTAATTAGAGGAGGAAAAGATCTATACAAAGTTGCAAATATACTTGGTTGTTGAACAAGGAACTGGAAGGTCAGATTCTTGTATCATTCTTCCCCTTTGTTTGCAATGAATTTTAAGTCTTCTAATGAGCTTAAAAAATATGCCTTGGGAGAGTTGTGAACAATAAAGGAGAAGTCTGGTTCAAGAATATGACTTACCGAATAAACAGATGAGCATAGTGAATGACATGCCCTGTAATTCATAAACATGAAACTATTTTTTTCCCAGAAGCAAGTTACGATTGCAATTGTTGAATTCTCTTTTGAAATAATTGCTTGGCCAATCAAATAGCATTGTTTAAAATATTTATCTTTTTTCTATAGTTAGAATTTAAGGACATATTTTTGGTGTTTGAAAATTATGTTTTATCTCTTTTTCTACTGGATGGAATAGGTCTATTATTCATTATCATTTAAGTAAATTAGGAAAATAGGGGGACATTATATATTCTAGAAAATATTTAATCAGTGGATGTAAATTGTGGGAGCTTTGGTAATGGCCTCATGGGTACTGAAGTAGTGAATGCATGTTTAATCCATCAAATGCAATTTGTGTGAGATGTGTTGGAGATCTGGTGGGTACACAAGCAGTGAATGCATAGTTAATTCATGAAATATCAAGTGAGTGTTGGGTTTTATTTGTGCTTATTCTCGTTTGTTTATTATTTTTTGAGAATATTTTGTGTTTTTAGCGAGCCGGGTTCCCCTCTTCCATGTTCTTTATTCTAGGAGTAGTGCACTACTGGTGAGTCGCTCATATGTTTTTTTATGATATTTGATAGTTAGAAGTATTGCTTGTTATGAGGGCTAACTAGGGGGGAAAATGGGTATAGTAAATGACATATGTTATGTAACCTATAAACATGGAATAATTGAAGCAAACGAATAGGTGACTATTGCAACAAATGAGAATTATCATAGGAGCAACTGAATGCTTTAAGCAAGGCCTTTTCAATAGCGAAGGCATTCAATGCATTAACTATGTATTCATTGCTTGAGTCACCAACAACCTATCAGTAAAGCTCGCAAAATTTGTATTTAATGTCTAAGTGTTTGCAAAAATTTATCTCATTGGTCTATTTTTTTCTAAATTTTATCATGTGCCCCTAGTATTGATCTACTTGTAAGCAAACTAGCAAAATAGAAGAACATGATAAATTTTAGCAAATATCTATAATGCATGCAAAGCAATGAATGCATAGTTAATGCATTAAATAATATGTCAATACTAGCACAATTGTTGGATTTTCCTTTGATATGGTCAACTGGTGAAAGAAATTCAATAATCTAAATATATGTAATTTTGTTTCTAGAGTGAGTTTTGTTTGAGCAATTTTTCTAGTAAAGCAATGCTTTTTAAGCCTAAGGTTAGAATTCTAAATAGGTGTAAATGGGAAGGATTTTGTATGCTTTGATGTTTTGCATACCTGGTCCATGTGGACTAATTGCATGGATGGTAAGAATGGTAGGGCTATTATGTGTAGACATGTGAGAACGTTCACATGAAACAAATTTGTGCCTTGGTTGATGCATTGGGCTATGATCTGCAAATTCTATGAAGAACATTTTGTAATTCAATTGTTATGGCTCAATAAATGTTGTAGTTAGCAAGTGCTTCTAATTTAAGTAGGGGGAAGAGGACTACATCAATGCAACTATATTCATTCTACAAAGTCACTTAAGTGGCTATCCTTGTCCTCATATCAATACTTCTATCTTGTTGTGACTAGAAGTATTGTTTTCTATTATAAGACCTAATTGTACAAATGTATATAGTAGATGGCATATGCTATGTAACCAAGTTACATGGAATAGTTGAAGCCAAGGAGTAGGTTACTATTGCAATGGTTTAATTTTCAATTCAGAGATAATAAATAATTTATCTCTTTTTCTATTGGTTGGAGTGGGTCTATTATTCATTTTTGCTAAAGTAAATTAGGAAAATAGGAGAAAATTATATATTTTGCAAATATTTAATCACTAGATGCAAATTGTGTCAGCTTTGGCAGCAAGGTGGTAGGTATTGAAGCAATCAACACATGTTTAATGCATTAAATGGTATGACTGGTAGGTCATAAACAATAGTCTATTAAATGCAAATTGTGTGAGATTTGTAGGTGGGCTTGTGGGTGTGTAAGCTGTGAATACATAGCTAATGCATGGAATTCCAGGGAAGCGATCGGTTTTATTTGTGTTAATTTTCATTTGTTTATATTGTTTGTTGAGAAACTTGTGTGTTCTTAGCTCTGGATTCCCTTCTTCCATGTTTGCTAAGTCTATGAGGCCCTTGAATGCTGTAGGAGCTAAAGAGTTTTGTTTGAGCAATTTTCCCAAAAGCTTAGTTTTTTGTGGCTAAATCAGTAAGCATTAGCATTCACTTTGTAACAAAACATAGGAAATGCATTAAACATTTGTAGCAAAGAAACATCGAAAAGTTCCTTAAGAAACATGATCTTCCAATCTATCTAAGAATTATGTATTGGAAGAGTTGTGAACAATAAAGGAGAACGTTGTTTCAAGAATATGACTTTCCAAATAAACAGATGGGTATAGTGAATGACATGCCATGTAATTCATAAACATGCAACTATTTTTTTCACAAAAGCATGTTACTTTTGCAATAAAAAATATGTATAATTGTAATCATGGGATATGCAATTCATTGGTTAAATTTTTTCCAAAATTTATAATGTCTTCTTGGTCTTCTAATTTTCTTAAACAAAAATTAATAATAGACCTAGTGCATTAATCATGCGTTCATTTCTTTTGTTCCAACCAACCCTCTATCAAAGCTTATGCAATTTGCATTTGGTGATTAAATATTTTCCAAAATATATAATGTCCTATTTTCATAATTTACTTAAACAAAAATGAATAGTAGACCTACTGGAATTTAATGCAATAGCTATAGATTGATTGACAAGCCTGCCATATCCAATACACATCATACAATTGCAATAGTGAGCTGCTCTAATTGCAACAATAACTTTCCTCTTAGCAAAATTCTAGGCACATGAAGTGCTTGATGGTAGTAAAGCTGACACAATTTTCATTCAATTCTTAATTTTATCATTTTCATTTGTAATACTTGCTTGGCCAATCAAATTTGATTGTCTTGCAATAGGTCTATTATTCATTTTAGTTTAAGTAATTTAGGAAAATATGGGAACATTATATACTTGGGATTTACAAACATATTTTTCATGTTTGAAAACCATGATTTATCTCTTTTGCTATTGGCATAGCTAGACTAGAGGTTTAAATATTAATTAATTTTCTTTCAAGTATTAATCCACTAATATCATTGAAAA
This sequence comes from Sequoia sempervirens, assembly GCA_007258455.2. Classification (NCBI taxonomy): domain Eukaryota; kingdom Viridiplantae; phylum Streptophyta; class Pinopsida; order Cupressales; family Cupressaceae; genus Sequoia; species Sequoia sempervirens. The sequence continues at coordinate 44,553 of VDFB02112767.1, forward strand.
GTCCCACTAAAAACAATTGGTATCAAACCATTAAAGTGACACATTAAGGAAGGGAAACAACACTAAAAATTTCCTTGAGAAACACAATATGTTGAGGCTAGTGGTATGGAGCAATCCCAATACCTTGTAGTGTGTTAATGGTGAACATGTGTAAATGGGAATTCTTGTCTATGCTTTGTTGTGCTGCATACCTTCTAGATGTCAACTGAGTGCATGAATATTGAGAATGGCAAGGGTGTTACATGTGAACATGTGAGAATATAGACTTGAAAAAAATGTGTCCCTTCATTGATGCAATAGAATAGTAGTTTGTTATTGCTACATAAAACAATACTATTTTAGATCTTTGAGCAAGGTCTTGTTTGTTGTGGAGGCATACACTGCATTTACTGTGGATTGATTACTTTGATAGGCACTAGCCTACCAACAAAGCTTAAAAAATTTAGATTTAATGACTAGATGTTTGCAAAAATTTATCGTGTCATTCTATTTGGCTTATTTGCTTAAAGGAAAATGAATGATAGACCTACTTGAAAGAATAGATAAAGATATAAATGATAATTTTGAAAAAAAAAAAATGTTCTCAAGTGATGTCTATAGAAATAAAAGAAGAAATGTTTAGATTATAGAATTTGATTCATTAGCAAGGGTTGTGTATCAAGTGCAATGACAAAAATTTTAATGACAAAGCTCATAGAGTTTGGATTTAATTCTTAAATATTTGGAAAAATTTATTGTGTGCTTCTATGTTTCATGTTTATGAATAGCATTTTGTATGTCATGGACTGTGGTCATTTGTCTAAATTGTATTTGTAACATGAACCATTGGTTGCAATCGAAGTGAGGGAAAACATCTATATCACTGCAAATAGACTTGGTTCTTCAACAACAAGCTGTAAGGTCAAATTCTTGTATCATTCTCTCACTTTGTTTGCAGTGAAATTTAATTCTTCCAATGTGTCTAAGAATTATGAATTGGAAGATTTCTGAACAATAAAGGAGAACAAAGGTTCAAGAATGTGACTTTTCATATAACAGATGGGCATAGTGAATGACATGCCATGTAATTCATAAACATGGAACTATTTTTTTTCCCAAAACCATGTTACTTTTGCAATTAGAAATATGCATATTTGTAATAATGGAATATACAATTCATTTGTTAAATATTTTCCAAAATTTATAATGTCTTCCCACTCTCCTAATTTTGTTAAACAAAAATCAATGATAGACCTAGTGCATTAATCATTCATTCAATGCTATAGTGCAAACCAACCCTTTTCCAAAGCTTGTGCAATTTGCATCTAGTGATTAAACATTTTCCAAAATATATAATTTCCTATTTTCCTATTTTACTTAAACAAAAATGAATATTAGACCTGCTCCAAGTAATATCAAAAGAGATAAATCATGGTTTTCAAACAGAGAAAATATGTCCATGAATACCAAGTATATAATGTTTTCATATTTTGCTAATTTACTTAAGCTAAAATAAATAGTAGACCTACTGCAAGACAACCAAATTAGATTGGCTAAATAAGTATTAGAAATGCAAATGAGATTCAAATCAAGAACTCAAGTGTTGTCTATAGAAATAAAACCAAAAATGTTTAGATTATAGAATTTGATTCATTAGCAAGGGTTGTGTATCAAGTGCATTGAGCACATTTTCAGGGACAAAGTTCATATAGATTGGATTCAATTCTTAAATATTTGGAAAAAATTATTGTGTGCTTATGTCTTTCATGGTTTATGAATACCATCTTGTATGCCATAGACTATGCTCATTTGTCTAAATTGTACATATAATAGGAACCATTGGTTGCAATCAAAGTGGGGGACAAAGATCTATATTGCTACAAATACACTTGGTTCTTCAACAAAAAGCTATAAGGTTAGATTCTTGTATCATTCTCCCACTTTCTTTGCAATTAAATTTAATTCTTTCAATGTGTCTAAGTATTATGTATTAGAAGAGTTGTGAACAATAAAGGAGAACACTAGTTCAATAATTTGACTTTCCAGATAGACAGATGGACATAGTCAATGACATGCCATGTAATTCATAAGCATGAAACTATTTTTTGCCGATAAGTATGTTTCCTTTTCAATCAGAAATATGCATAATTGCAATCATGGGATATGTAGTTCATTGGTTAGATATTTGTGAAAATTTATAATGTCTTCCTACTGTCCTAATTTTCTTAAACGAAAATCAATAATAGACCTAGTTCATTAATGGTGCATTCACTGCTATGGTGCCAACTAGCTCGCTGCTAAATCTTGTGCAATTTGCATCCAATGATTAAATGTTTGCCAAAATATATAATATCCTATTGTCCTAATTTAATTAAATAAAAATGAATATTAGGCATGCTCCAACTGATAGCAAAAGAGATAAATCATGGTTTTCAAACATGAAAAATATGTCCATCAATCCCAAGTATATAATGTTCTCATATTTTGCTAATTTTCTAAAACTAGAATGAATATTAGACCTAATGCAAGACAATCAAATTTGATTGGCCAAGTGAGTATTACAAATGCAAATGAGAAAATTAAGAACTCAAGTGTTTCCTATAGTAATAAAACTAGAAATGTTTAGATTATGGAATTTGATTCATTGGCAAGGGTTGCATATCAAATGCATCAAGCACATTTTCAGTGACAGAGCTCACACAATTTGGATTTAATTCTTAAATATTTGGTAAATTTTATTATGTGCTCCTATGTTTCATGTTTATGAATAGCATGTTCTATGTCATGGAATATGCTCATTTGTCTAAATTTTACCTGTAATAGGAACCATTGGTTGCAATTGAAGTGTGGGACAAAAATCTATATCGCTACAAATAGACTTGGTTCTTCAACAACAAGCTATAAGGTCAAATTCTTGTATCATTCTCCCACTTTGTTTGCAATGAAATTTAGTTCTTCCAATGTGACTGAGAATTATGTATTGGAAGATTTGTGAACAATAAAGGAGAATGTTGGTTCAAGAATCTGACTTTCCAAATAGATAGATGGGAATAGTGAATGACATGCCATGTAATTCATAAACATGAAACTATTTTTTGCTCAAAAGCAAGTTGCTTTTGCAATCAAAGATATGCTTAATTTCAATCATGGCATATGAAATTCATTAGTTAAATATTTTCCAGAATTTATAGTGTCTTCATACTCTCCTACTTTTCTTAAATGAAAATAAATAATAGACCTAGTGCATTAATTATGTGTTCACTACTGTAGTGCCAACCAACCCACTGCCAAAGCTTGTGCAATTTGCATGTAGTGATTAAATATTTTCCAAAATATATAATTTCCTATTTTCCTAAATTACTTAAACAAAAGTGAATAGTAGACCTACTACAAGACAATCAAATTTGATTGGCCAAGTAAGTATTAAAATTGCAAAAGATAAAATCAAGAATTGAATGCACCTTGTTTCAGTTTTACTGCTATCATGCACTTGATGTGCTTGGCATTTTTTTCAGAGGCAAGTTACTGTTGCAATTAGGATAGGTCAATATTGCAATTGTATAGTGTACATTGTATATGGTATGCTTTTCAATCAATCTATAGCTATTGCATTAAATACTTGCATGGTCAGTGAGACATTGTCCAATATATATAGTTTTCCCTTTCGTAATTCTCATTTTTTTACTATGCCTGGATTCCAAAGGAAACAATTGGATATGTAACCTACTTCTCAGTTTCAACTATTTCATGTTTATGAGTTGGATAGCATATGTAAATTGATTTATCCATTTACTATAGCTTGTGTATTAACTTCAGTTTACTGGGCTTCCTACGTTAGTTTTAGTGTTTAGGAAACATGTGTGTACATTATTTTCAAAGTTAACTCAACATCCTGAAGTAATTGGTAGTTGTCCACTGACTTTTGCATGTCTACAATTACCTGTATTTGATACAGTTCACATCTTTAATTTCTTTATAAACAATGTAGTCACAACCATTTGAATTTGTTTGAACTAATCCTCAAAGTTATTATACATTGAATCTTTGATTCTCTAAAAACTTAAAAAACAATGTAAACTATAAAATTGTGTGGAAGTATTTGAAAGCTACTGTTGTGCTATTCTACAACAATTTGTTGTTGTTTTACAGATGCCCTCTTTCCTACAAATAATAGTGCATTTTTTTCCTCGACATGAGCTATCATAATATTTCATGTGCTTGTCAAATATAGGCTTTTGATCTTTATTATAGTTATTGGCTAGGGTTTCCAATTGATGAAAAATTATAAATTGGGGATTTCATTATGACGAAAAGGGTATCCAAAAATGTAAAAACATCTAAAAACCGAGAAACTTGAAATTTAACTATTTTTGGGTGATGCAAGATTGCCCTTACACCACTGGATGCTCCTGCATCACTAATTCATTACTTGCCTATGTTATACATTGTCCAACATGACTTTCAGGGCTCTAAGCCTTTCCTGTATTTTTGGAAATTGTTCTAAGTAGTTTGATCCAGACCTTTCGTGAACATATTTCATAGTTCTAACCATCTTGGTTCTCTACCCCTAGTCTAGTTCTTCTTGCTCACTCACAAATTTTATTTGGCTATAATCATACATTTACAAAAAAAAAATGTTCTTTAGAGCATTTCTAGATCATTCTCCAATGCATCAAGGAAAGGGAAAAAAATTTTGAAGTCAATATTGCCAATTGTTTACATGTAACACCCTTACGTTGTCACAATGCATGGATGTACCCTACATGTATCAAGTATGCAGGGCATGGAAGCATAGACAAGCCTAATTGTTTATTCCTATTTACCATTGTAACTTTCTTGTAAAACAATATTGCTTTGTATGCCTTGCTAAGGTGATTGCATAGTGACAGGAGACTACAAGCATTAGGATTGGCCTCTATTTCTAGCCCCAACATATTTGTTTCCTAGGGCAGCTTCTAGTCTAATATCTCTGGTAAAAAATGTTCATTGCATCATCTATGTTTTGTTACTAGAAAATTCCCAATTTTAAAATACTATTTTTTAGAGAATCATGTCTCATATGTTTTTGGAAATATGACATCCAATTTGCCCATTTTTTAATTATTAATTGGATTAATAAACTCTTCGCGTTTGTACTAAACCAATCTTTAAAAAATGAAAAGTGCCTTGAATGGAAATATGACAATGGACAATGTAGACATCATAGCTTGTAGAAATTCAAGGCCTGCTCTATGGTTTGTTGCCAATAAGAATTTCATGTCCTTGGCTTTTTGCCAATAGGAAAGTTACTATTGTAGTCAAACCAAGTTGTTATTGCAATTATTTGATGTGCCATAGGTAATTGCCAATTAGTTTGAGATGTTAACTTTATAGACAATATATGCACATGTTAATTGAATGGGAAAATATCCTAAATACTATACCTAGCTTAGAAATGCTACAAAAGTAGGGCACTATTGCAATATTTTTATTTGCAATTGAAATATTGTAAAAAGAGAGGAATTATGACAGGAATAATTGAATGCTACATAAATTATAGAATTTCACTAAAACCAATATCAAATGCACATCCAACAATTTGCTAAAATTTGGAACAAAATAGACTAGCTTGATAAATTTTGCAAACATTCAGACATTAAATTCAAATTTTGTGAGCTTTGTTGATAAGTTACTATCCACTCAAGCAATGAATACATAGTTAATGTATTGAATTCCTTCACAATTAACAAGAGCTTGCTCAAAGCATTCAATTTTCCCTGTGCTAATTCTCATTTTTTCATTGTATGTCATTTGCAAATGAAACCATTGCAATATTGACCAACTCCTTGGCTTCGACTGCTCCATGTTAATAGGATACATATTATATGTCATCTAATATGCCTGCTTGTACGAGTAGGCATTTTACCAGCAAGCATACTTCTAGTTGCAGTGGCATAGAGCTACTTATATCAAGATAAGGGCAAGAAGAATTTACTACTATTAAAAGAGCCCATTAGAAAACGAGGAACAATTTTCCCCTATTCTTACAAAGAAGGTAGCAAAAGTAATGAAAAAGGTTTCGTTGGTTAATAAAAAAATTATTCAAAGGACTTACAACTTATTTAATAACAAACTACCAAGTTTTGTCATCTATAACAATTGATTTACAAAATGTCTACCCTAGGATTTGCAGATCATACTATAATGCATGAACCAAAGGATAAATTTTTATCAAGTCAATATATCACACATTTACACATAACATCCCTACCATTATTACCATCCATGTGCTTATTCCACTTGTGCCAGGTGTGCAATTGCTTTATCAAGTATTGCAATTGGTTCCTTTTGATAACATGAGCATATCATGTTTATCAAGAAACTTTTGCATGTTGTGGTTTAATATGTTGAGTTAACTTTGTAGAAAATATATGCACATGTTTATTCAATGAGTAGATTCCCTAAATACTAAAGATAACATAGACATCCTATGAAGGTAAGTTACTATTGCAATCTTCTTATTTGCAATTGAAACATAATAAACAAACAAAAATTATCACATAAATAATTGAATGTTACATAGATTATAGAAATTGAATGGCACCCATATCAAATGCAAATCCAATGATTTTCTCAATTTTGCAACAAAATAGACCATGATAAATTTTTGCAAACATTCAGATATTAAATACAAATTTTGTGGGATTTTCTAATAGACTAGTGGCTAATCAAGCAATGAACACATAGTTAACTCATTCAATGCCTCCATAGTCAACAAGACCTTGCTCAAAGCATTCAATTTCCCCCATGATAGTTCTCATTTGTTGCAGTAGTCACCTACTTCTTTGTTTTAACTTTTCCATGTTTGTGGGTTCCATAGCATATGTTATTTACTATACCCATTTGTCACGCTGGCCCTTGTAACAGTAAGCAATGTTTCTAGTTATCAAGTATCACAAACATATAGGAAAGCCACTCACCAGTAGTGCACTATTCCTATGGCTTCTCCCGCGTTCTAGCATTGAACATAATAATGAACATCAAAGAGGGGAGTACAAAGCTAAAAACACACAAGCTTTTTAACAAACAATAAACACAAGAGAATAAGCATAGATAAAACCCTATATTCATCTAAGATTTCATGAATTGACTATGAATTCACTGCTTGTGTACCCTCCAACCCTCCAATAGTTCTCATAAAATTTACATTTAATGCATTAAACATGCATTCATTGTTTGATGATAAAATTTGCAAAAAAATAAACCATCGTGATATTTTTTTTTTAAACATTTAGACATTAAATACAAATCCAACAATCTTTTCTGGTAGACTAATGGCCACTCAAGGAATGAACACATAGTTGATGCATTCATTGCCTCCACAGTCACCAAGACCTTGCTCAAACCATTCATTTTTTCTTGTAACACTGAGAAATACTTTTAGTTATTAAGTATTAGAAACGCATAGATGAGCCATTCACCAGTAGTGCAGTGTACCTACCACTCCTGCGTTCAAGTGCTACACAGAATAACAAACATCAAAGAGGAGTACCCAAAGCTAAAAACACACAAGCTTTTCAACAATCAATAAACAAATGAGAATAAGCACAAATAAAAACCATCACTTGACTGCTTGTGTACCCACCAACTCTACAACACATCTTGCAAAATTTAAAATTTAATGCATTAAACATGCATTCACTACTTTAGTATCTAGCAGCCCGCTAGCAAAGCTTGTACAATTTGTATCCATTAATAGAATATATAATGTCTCCCTATTTTCCTAATTTACTTAAATGAAAATGAATAATAGACCTACTCAAATCAATAGAAAAAAGAGATAAATCATAATTTTCAAAGACAAAAAATATCTTGGTATGCTAATACATCTAGTAGCAACAACACAAAAGCATTGATATGAGGACTAGGGAAGGAAGCATTTTCTACTATTAGAAGGCATGATTAGAAATTTGGGGACCATTTTCCTCTATTCCTTAAAAAAAGAAAAAAAAGAATTCTAAGAGCTAGCAACCTATTTAATGACAAAGTACAAAGTTTACTAGCCTACAACAATAGATTTACAAAATGTTCTTCACAAGATTTGTAGATCGTACTCTAATGCATTAACCAAGGGAAAAAAAAATCAACTCAATATTCTCACACATTTACACGTAACAAAAAAAAGGAACGAAGGACCCTAGAGCTAAAAGCACACAAGCTTTTCAACTAACAATGAACAAACAAGAACTAGCACAAATAAAACCTAGCACTTGTGTGCAATTTCATTAATTATGCATGCATTTAGTGTTTGTGTGCCCACCATCCCTCCAATACACACGAAACAAATTATGTGTGGGTAGATATGTCACCTCAGGACAATCTCACAAAATGAACCTGTATATGAGAAATTTGAGCAATATGTTTCCTTTTGATTGCATCCATATCATTATGTTCAATTAATACTAATATTTTTCAATGTCCATATAGACCTTGGTTATATAATTGGTGGATAGTTCCCTCAATATATGTTGCCACTACATTCTATAAACTTAGTTGCCTTTGTGATCTACTATGTTTTGTTATAAAGTAGATGCTAGTGCTTAGTGATTTACAGCCAAAAACTAAGTTACTAGGAAAATTGCTCATACAAAACTTGATCAAGTATCAACTAAATCTTTGCATAGTTTGCATTTAATGCTTAAATATTTGTCAAACTTTATCATTTGTTTCTATTGTTCTACCTTTATTTTATCTATCCTCTAATTCAAACTACAATAATAAATTTTGATCATCCAGCTAAGCTTACAAAATGCAAAGCAATTGATTGCAATAGTATTGTTCTAGCACTTATTGCATTTATTGAGCATTGATTGCTTTACATAGTTTATGAATAACATATAACATGTCATCAAATATGCTCATTTGTCTGATATGCCCCTGTAATAGGAACCATTGCTTACAATTTGAGTGGGAGACAAATATCTACATTGGTGCAAATATAGTTGATTATTGAACAAGGAAATTCAAGGTCAGATTCTTGAATCAGTGTTCCTTTTTTGTTTGCAATAAAAAAATTTAATGTTTATGCAAAAGATCAACTTTGTTACCCGGCATTTATGTACAGAGTGCTAAAGATTTAGCATATATACATATTAATTCCAATTAGTATTTTCAACAATCTAATACTTTATACATTATGAATGGAAACAAGATATCAAAATATAGAAATGATAGACATTGATAGGTATGAATATGAAAATTGCTCACAAGTCTACAACATAGACAATGCACTAAAAAATAATAGGCTAAGTAGAGTAGGCACATTTAAGTACAATATTGGAGACTATTTGTTTGACTTGTTACAAGTACTACTGAATAATCAGTATACATCAGTCGATCTATGGAGTGGAATAGTAGATTACTTCTTAAATTTCTTTACAAAATGATATAAACATGCAATTAAATCATACAACCTTGAACTAGACCCTGAAACTTTGTATAGACTACACAAAGTTCATGATCATGACACATATCTACATAGAATGCAACTTTCTATGAAACCAAGTATCGAAAACAATACAATCAGCTTATGGGGAGACATATTTTGTAATCAGTGTCTATCTAAATGGTTGAATATAAAAATATGTGTTTGGTCAACAACATTAGGGGAAAAGTACTTGCACTTTAACAATGTAGCCAATTTTCCATTATATTCTATTCTATTCCATGATGCAACCCCCTAAAATGGGCATTTTGAACTGCTTATAAGAATTCAACCACAAAATCTGAATGGCCAACAACCAATAAGGTTAAATCAACTTAAAATACTCATTATAAACAATACTTGATACCCAACTACCAATGGAAACAAAAAGAAAAAAGCTAGATAGTAACAAAAGCAACTCCATTCATACAATCAAACAAAAGTATCTCAATCATAACTCTATTGTAAGACTACAACACCTTAAGAAATTTATTAGAAATAACAATAAAAAAAATCAACGTATACCTGTGAGATCAAATAAGGAAAAAAATTTCAGCAGTAGAGCTTTACGAAAGAACAATTCAAGATACGTTGAAATACACATGCACAATTTGCCAAATGTTGTGTTTTAGCAAATATACTAGAATATTCAAAGATAAACAAAAGGATATATATTATGAAATAGTACATTCAAGATCCATAACATTGACAAATTGCATATGTTGCATATGCTACCTCACACTAAAACAATCCATGATACCAAAGTATGTCATACCACATAAAATTTGAACTAATAAACCATTGTCATATGTCCAAAATTTGTCCGAACTAGAAGAATGAATCATGTCACTTAGAATTGTATTTACAAAAATATGGGAACTAGGGTACAAAAGATCTCAAATAGGACTAACAAGTTACATCATTAATGTCCCTGTTAACATCAACATTATAGAAAAAGCATTACCATAGTCAACTAACAACACACAAACAATTTTTGTTTCACTCAAAAGGAGATTGGAATACAAGAATTCATTTCAAAAAGGCATGGTATGACCCAATCTCATCATGGAATCTTTGGATCAACTATCAAAAATAACACTATACAAAATGCAAAATGTCTAGATAAACAAAGATTGGAAACATTTTTTGCATACCAATGATGAACTTGAAGACAATGTTGGAACTATGACAAGTGAAACTAAATTAGATAGTGACATAGAACATGAGAAGCCATCTAAAACCTTGGTTCATGCATTCACTGAATCTAGAAGTATACATAACATGCAAGACAAAATCATTGAAATTGCACTAGCAGAACAAAACTATCCAGTTTTAATCTTTAAAGGAAAATACAATGAGGAGATGAATTTCCCAACATTATTCTTTGGCAAGCCACATGATGATGACATTCTAAAAACATTCACATGCCACAAAATTGCACAATGGGAAGTTTTACAATCAAACAAAAAATTTCCATATCACACGACAAACATATTTTTCAAAACTATCAAGATACGGGTATCTATAGGATCATGATGGCCAAAAAGTGGCGATATGATGGATATGTGTAGGGTATGTGGCTGACAAATTATTTTTTACCCAAAATCTATGAAACAAAAAGGGTTTTTAAAGGAGATTCTCAACTTTCCACCAATATAAATTATGCTTTACTTTAAATTTAATAAATAATTATTATTCAATTTCTATTTGAATTAGGACTAAAGTCTTGATTGATAGGTTGATTGAAAAACATCTATAGCTTTCAAATGGTATCACATTTTTTGAATCCACAAACATGCATCACATTCTATGTTTCAATGCTATAGGATTCAAATAAATGAATTTCATGAAGTTTTGACCAAGTTAAGGTGGTCAAACATATGAGTTTTTATATTTTTTAAAAGTTGTAATAAAAAAAATCATAATTAATTTGTTACTTGGAGAAAAATTACAAAAAAGTATGCATCACATTAGGACATGAGTCCTCTACTTTATATCTAAAATTTTATAAAAAAATATTATCATTTTAGTGGTTAGGTGGTTAGACAGACACCTACTTCTTATTTTTTCACCTAAATTTAAGTACACCGCATTGACATTTCAAATTTTCACCAAATAGACTTTAAAAAACCTAGTAGTTTAGAAACTACATTTAGCATTTTTATAGATTTTATTCCTAGTAGTTTAGAAACTACATTTAGCATTTTTATAGATTTTATTCTTACATTTTTTTGAAATAATATAGATAAATTATTCAATTTTTTATGTCAAGTTGCCTAACTCTAATTTTTCTAAATATTTCACCACTTAAGGGCCTATTTTTTCCATGATGATCATGCACATACCCATACTAATACTACAAGTCTTGTCTACAATTCTCATAACAATAGAAAAGGGCCAACTAAAAGGGTGCAAGCTGCTCGCTAAGGACATGAAACACAAACCAAACCTTGAGAGAATTCTAAAATCAGATATTGGGTATGATGACTTCAAAAGAATAAGAATATCCCCAGACTATACACAACAACTTAAGAAAAATGTTTTTACAATGATACGACAACTAGGACCACCAATATTTTTCCTCACTTTCACTAGCATTGAAAAAAATTGGGATTTGCTACAAGAATTACACAATCAACACCAATTAGGTCAAAAAAATAAGAGTCAATTACTCAAATGAACATTGACAAATTTGAACTGATCAGGAAGGATCATATTACTTGTGTATGGTACTATAGACATAGAATAAATGCAATGAAAAAATTGATTCTTGCAGATGACTCTATCTTTGGAAATGTTATTGATTACTTTTTTGTGATTGAGTTCCAAAATTGAGGAAACAAGCATGATCATATGCTAATATGGGTGAAAAATGCACCAATCTACACAGAAAACAATAACATAGACATCATAGCTTTTGTTGACAAGTACATTACTAATCATTTGCAACCTGACTTGGCTAGTTTACAAAGGCATCACCACACAAAGAGATGTAGGAGATAAAGGAAGCACTTTGTAGATTCAATTTCCCTTTTCCACCAATGTGAAAGACACAAATATTCTTACTCATAATGGAGAAGATTGAGACAATAACTTCAAATGTTATCAACATTTTCTCGATACTACAAAAAGAGAACTATGAAAAAGAACATGGTTTAGACATGTTTTTAAATGACATAAACATAGCTAAAACTAATTATAATATAGCTATAAGCTCTACACTAAATATACCAACACTTTTCTTACAAAGAAAACCATCAGAAATATGGAACAATAGTTTTTCAAGGAAAATATTGCACCTTTGGAAGGCCAATATAGATGCCTAGTTCGTGCTTAATGCATATGTCGTAGCAATGTATTGCAACTCTTACATTGCAAAGATAGACAAACTAATGATGCATGCATTCAAAAGAATACATAAAGACCACTAACAAACCAATATTGATGCAATAAAAATGATAGGTAAACTTGTAAATGAGTTGTTGAAATTGTAACAAATGTCAGCACAACAATTTTCTCATATTGTTTTATCACTTCCCCTAAAATTTAGTTCAAGAAAATGCATTTTAATTGACATGCAGTCCTAGAGTGACCGTGCATTCATTCTAAAATCTGTCAAACAATTAAACAATGAACCAGATGAATAAAAGAACATACTCTTGAAATCTATAGTAGACTACTATTTAATACATCCTCAAACATTGATAGACATGTCTCACAAAATTTGTTTCAAGTTACAATAAAAAAAAACTACAGTTGACTCAAGAAAGAAACCAAATGTAATATGGTTTATTAACTTCAACAAGCACTTTGATTTGGAGAATCATTATAGAGAGCAATTAATGCTTTATGTACCATTTACAATGAATGAGAGTACACTAAAACAAAATTTTAACTCATGGGAACATGCATGTATGCATCATAAGAAAACCATTGTAGAAAATCATGCAAAGTTCACTGGCAACACAAGTTCTACATGGAGTGACATAGAAAAGGAACTCAATGATATTGAGTCCCTTGATAATGGAAATGATGATAAGTAATTGACAACAACAAAAGCTAGGAAAAGGGAACAATATATTATTCAAACAGATCTTCCAAACATAGGGTGCATAAAACCAAATACAATGCCACATAATGCATTTGAAATTGATAGGCACCCACAAATAATTGACAGCAATGAATACTACAAACTAAGTAAAATGTTGAACAAAGAACAACAAGCAATTGTTAAAGATGTTTTAATGAAAAAGATGAATAACATCGACAAGCCTTTGCATTTGTTCTTGATTGGTGGAGCTGGAACTAGAAATACTCTCACTACAAAAGACATATACCAAGCTCTAATTCACATTTATAGCAAGTCTATTGACAACAATCTAGAAAAACCAAAGGGCTTATTAACTACGTATACAGGTAAAGTAGCTTACAACCTCTAGGCAGAGTCACATTACATTCAACATTTCACATACCATTTAATACATCATATTTTCTTCCCTTGACTTCTGATGCACTAGACACTATGTCCAAGCACTATGATCAATTACATGTGCTCCTTGTAGACAAAATATCACTGGTAGGATCAACATTTCTACACTACATTGATCAATAGACAACTATGAGACATAATGAAAATACCTACAATGTACTTTGGAAACCTTGATATAATCTTCTGTGATGATCTCTACCAAGCACAACCTATCCTTGAATCTATTGTATTTGAAAATAAACCCACTGTAATTGAATTAATGCCTTACAATTTTTGGAAAGACAATGTAAAATGCTACTCAATGGTCACAACTTTGAGACAAAAGGATGAAAAATTTATTGCAATCCTTAATAGAATACAAATAGGCTTACAAACAAATGATGAGATAGACTGTCTTAACTGACTTTGATTCTATCCTGCACCTTTGGATCCAACACTTCCAAACTTGTTCTATAGGAAAGCTGATGTGGACGCACACAATAATAAAATTCTATTTGCCATTCTCAATCAAATGATAGTGCTAAATACAATAGATGACCATGAGGAGAACTATAATGCAATACATGTTTACAGTCATACAACTACTCTTCCACCTCAAATATACTTGAAACATGATAGCCTTGTCAAAATCTATGCAAGCAACTATAATACACAAGATGGCCTAGTCAATGGTTCTGACGAAATATTTAAAGCATATACAACACATAATGACATTGATGTTGTTTGGTTCAAATTTACCGATCCAACAATTGGACAACAACAATGCACAATACTACACTAATCTCATTGAAAAAGAATTGGTTCATATATTGCACATTACTAGAGCTATAAAGAAAATTTCAATGAACAAGAAAATCACAATTAGAAATCAATTCCTAATACAACTAGCATGTGCATGAACCATTCATCAATCACAAGGGCTAACAATGCAAGCTTTGGATTTTGACCCAATAGGCATAAGACAACATGGATTAACTTATACAACACTATCACGAACAAAGACAATAGAATAATTCTTGCTAAAACCTTTAACTACAAAAAAAATTAAAGTTAAGGGCAAGATACGTGGTGCAAGAGCATCTACCAAACACAACAATTCATCTAGGGTACATCAGTTCCATACTCATTTGGAGAAGATCAAATTGAACAAGCATCTTTGATTTACTCATCTTTACATCAAAATCTCATGCAATTTCCCTTGATTCTTCAATTCTACAAAGCCACAAAAAAACACACATTGGCTCTACATCTTTATCTAACATAAATACAGATTCACCTTCATCAAATTGATTGAAAACAAAAAAATCATGAGAAGAATCTCTAAATACAATCCATACTTTCTTCATGCACCAATTTACTCATCTTTGCAAATCACTCTACAAGGAAAAAGTCAATAAACCATGCTTTCTTGCTACAAACTAGTTATTAGACCTCCAAGACATAATACTCAACATGTTTTAGACTAAAATACAATTACCAAGCACTGAAACCATCAATTTACTTATTCTTTGCAGTTAAACACCCTTTATTGCACATTCAAGTCACCATGATATCACTTTGTACAAATACACCAAACAAAAATTTTGGTTTCAATACCCTTCCCAAAACATCAATGCACTTCTAATATCATTACCTTGGCAGATACAACACAATATAAATCTCTTACATCATTTTTCCACCAAAATCTCATTTCTAGCATTCAAGGGGCACATTTCTAGTAGCATAGCAACTTGACCAAAATGGGTATACCATTCTATCCCCAATGATTCAAATCAAAAAATGTACTATTTTAGGGACCCATTTTGTCATGTAATAACATATTTCAAAATACAATAACATTGCTTTGAAAAGACTAACAAAACAATTAATTGTCCCACGTTTCTAGCCCTTAAATAGGTCAAATTTTCAAATGAAGTAGTCTTTAATCACCACCAAATTTCCAAATGACCTCAAACAGTCTTCTAACCCATCTCAAAACTTAGTATTTATCAAATTTAGGGATGGAAAAGTTCAATTTATCATTGTTCTTCAAAACCCTACTTTTTGCCCAAAACAAGCTTTAACCAACAAGGGTTTGTTAGAAAAACATACACCAAACCTTTGCATGATTTTCCCTAGCTTGAAACATGTGTAAATATGTCTACATACTCTATTTAAGCCTTCATCAATCCTCATATGCTTCATTTTCTTCAAAACACCACTTGGAGCCATGCTTTTTGTGAGGAAAACATTATTTTTCTAACATGACAACATTCATATTGGAATCTCACCTTCCCCTACAATTATTAATCCAAACACAACATTTACATAACAAAAAGACTCTATTCTATCTATCCCATTGAACAACTAAGCCTACATCGATGGGATGGAGGAATATTTCCCTAAAAGACTCTCAAAACCCCTATTCTAAGATTACATACTAAACTACAAAGATTGCACTCAAACAATGCTTTACTTAATAAAATATCTCCCAATTGCTTTTAAATGAATGATAATTCTCCTTCCTGTCAAGAACAATAATATTTAAAGCCTTAAAATTTTGTACAAACTATGCAAATTGAAGAATAGTAGGAAAAAACTCTGAAAATTGCTCAACAAGGTACTTTTATTCAGTGGATTTCTTCAAGATTACAATGATGGTCACTAGCTCGCCTTACAACTACTTTTATAGATGTTTCCCCAACCAATAACTGACTTTTTAACTTCCTCCATCGATCTATTCCTTCAAATTTCCCTCAAAGACTCTTGAACTTCCTGATTTTTTGTTTTTTGCATCTTTTACATTATTGACAACTTTTAGTATTTTTGCAAATTATATTTTTTCATCTTTTCCCCACCTAGTGACCTATTTGTGGCCTCAAATACATATGAATTGACCATTACATGAAATTTTCACAAGGTTTTACAATTGAGAATTGAAATTTTGTAATTTTTCCTTTTGAAGGCATTCTGTGAACAAGGTGCTCTTCTACCATACAACCAACCAACAAAACCTTTCCAAAAACCTTAGAAAGTTTTGTAGAAACTAGGTTATATTCTCAACTTGCACAAGCTCACACAAACTCACAAATTCTCTCTACAGCTTAGATGGATCAAACACCTGCAACCAAACTTAACGACTCAACATCAACAACTTAACCAACTTATCAGAATCAACTAGCTCTAATACCAATTGATGCAAGAGTATCTACCAAACACAACAATTCATCTAGGGTACATCAGTCCCATACTAATTTGGAAAAGATCAAATTGAACAAGCATCTTTGATTAACTAATCTTTACATCAAAATATCATGTGACTTCCCTTGATTCTTCAATTCTACAAAGCCACAAAACAACACACCTTGTCTCTACATCTTTACTATATTTAAATATAGATTCACCTTCATCAAATTGATTGAAAAAAAAAAATCCTAACCAGAATCTATGAATACAATCCATACTTTCTTCATGCACCAATTTACTCATCTTTGCAACTCACTGTATAGGGAAAAAATTCAATAAGCCATGCTTTCTTGCTACAAACCAGTTATCAAACCTCTAAGACATAGTACTCAACATGTTTTATACTAAAATACACTTACCAAGCATTGAAACCATCAGTTTAATACTTATTCTTTGTAGTTAAAAACCGTTTCTTGCACATTCAAGTCACCATGATATCACTTTGTACAAATACACCAAACAATAAGTTTGGTTTCAACACCCTTCCCAAACCATCAATGCACTTCTAATATCATTACATTGGTAGATACAACACAAAATAAATCTCTTACATCACTGCCCCACCAGAATCTCATTTCTAGTATTCAAGGGCCACATTTCTAGTAGCATAGCAACTTGACCAAAGCGGGTATACCGTTAGGTATCCCCAATGATTCACATCAAACAATGTAATATTTTAGCAACCCATTCTATCATGTAATAATATATCTCAACATACAATAACATTGCTTTGAAAAGACTAACAAAATAATTAACTATCCCACATCTCTTGCCCTTAAATAGGTTAGATTTACAAATGAAGTAGTCTTTAATCACCACCAAATTTCCAAATGACCTCAAATAGTCTTCTAACCCATCTAAAGGCTCAAGATTTATCAACTTTTAGGAAAGGAAAAGTTTAATTTATCGATGCTTTTCAAAACCCTACTTTTTGCGTAAAACAAGCTTTAACCAACAAAGGTTTGTTAGAAAAACATACACCAAACCTTTACATGCTTTGCACTGGGTTGAAACATATGTAAATATGTTTGAACACTTTGTTTAAGCCTTTATCAATCCTTCTATGCTTCATTTTCTTCAAAACACCACTTGGAGCCATGATTTTTGTGAGGAAAACACTATTTTTTCTGTCAAGACAACAATATTCATATTGGAATCTCGCCTTCCCCTACAATTATTAATCCAAACAAAAAATTTACATAACAAAAAGACTCTATTCTATCCATCCCATCACCAACTAAACCTACATCGATGGGATGGAGGAATATTTCCCTAAAAGACTCTCAAAACCCCTATTCTAAGATTACAGACTGAACTACAAAGATTGCACTCAAACAGTGCTTTACTTAATAAAATATCTCCCAATTGGTTTTAAATGAATGCTAACTCTCTTTCCTATCAAGAACAATAATATTTAAAGCCTTAAAATTCTATACAGACTATGCAAATTGAAGAATATCAGGAAAAAACTCTGAAAATTGCTCAACAAGGTACTTTTATTGAATGGATTTCTTCAAGACTACAATGATGGTCACTTTCCCACCTTACAACAACTTTTATAGATGTTTCCCAACCAATAACTAACTTTTTAACTTCCTCCATCGACCTATCCCTTGAAATTTTCCTCAAAGACTCTTGAACTTCCTGATTTTTTGTTTTTTGCATCTTTTACATTATTGACAACTTTTAGTATTTTTGGATATTCTATTTTTTTCATCCTTTTCCCACCTGGTGACCTATTTGTGACCTCAAATACATATGAATTAACCATTACATGACCTTTTCACAAGGTTTTACAATTAAGCATTAAAATTTTGCAATTTTTCCTCTTGAAGGCATTTTGTGAACAAGGTGCTCCTACACCAATATGTCTAGAAATGCATCACCTCTAGTCAACTACACAGTGGAAACTTGATATTAAAACTACATGTCCAATGTGATACAACGCAGATGCTTCTATGCACACTAAACACTCATTTGTTAAAACCACATGCACACAACATTGCCAATGACTATGACATAATGCAATTTGACATTTTTTGTTTACAAGAAGTACACATGCATATCTTACAACCTAATATATTATCAAAATATTTGAATACATTTGGTATGATTATGATACATGGAATAACAACTTTTACCAAAAAACATATGTTCATATCAAAAGAAAAGGAACATAGCTCTACAAATATTGAAGCCATCATAATCACAATACTACTACACACCAATGAACTTAATATATGTAATATGTATGAAAGAGCTAATACACCCATACAAGAAATAATAAAAATTATACAAGTTGTAATTGCATACGCAGATACAAAAAACATAGTGTACATTTTAGGAGACTTTAATATCGACATGTGTTTAGAAAACAAAAACAAAAGAACACTCCAAAATTTCATGCAAACTAGCAACACTCATTTTTTGTTAAAAAAATCACATTGTCTACACAAGTCACTCATTTACCATATTTGGTCAAATTCAATCATAAGTGTATGCAACATTTACAAATTAGAGGCATATTGGACTAAACACTTTCCTATTTTCCTAAAATTCCATCTTACCTATTGAATTAGCTCAACATTACACCATACATAAGCATATATCAGTAATACATTCTCCAATGGATTCTCCAATACTATATCACTACTTTGTAGGAAAATGATGGATCAAACAAAAAGACCACAATAGCAAGTACAAGAAATGGAAGAAGACACAAGAAAATAATAAACAACTTATCCTATTTACCTATCACATGTGTTCCTGCATTGCCAAAATATAAGATTTGCATTTCTCTTGGTTTTTGTAGAACAAAAGTCAAAAAGACCATATCAATTGAAGACTTAAATGCAAAAAAAATTAGTGACACATTCCAAGGTGACGTCCTTGTTTTCTACAAAGAAAAATTGGAAAAATTCAATAGAACACATGAAGTACTACATGCAAATCTCATAGATCTTAAAGTAGAAATTCCAATTACATTGAATTTCAGTGGAAACCATGTACAAGAACATGAGCACAAAATAATTCCAGGATTGGGAGTTTCAATATTAGGCTTCCAAATTGCACCTAGAATAGATTATGATAGAGGAGACTATGATTGCATACTGATATTGACAAACACAAGCATAGTTGAAAGCGTGCCTCACTTTTCTATAGACTACTACTTCATTTGAGATACAACTATCAGCTAGCTACTAGCAGCCACAAATCAATATCTAATTGGAACAATAGGTGCTTTGGTTGTTGGTGCTAAGAAATTAGGTAGCCAATATGCAGTTGAAATCAAAGATGACATAGTAGAATCTGATAGAGCATAGGTACACATGTCTCCCCAGCATACACCAGTAATCCATTTTAACCTTTTTTTTTAGCATTGTGGTCTCTACTAAAATTTATTTGTAACCAAAACTAACTTTCTCATTTCCATGCAGCTACAACTACATCCATATCATGAGAAACAATACTTGCAAATAGAGGAACAACTACACAAACAAAACTCCAACATTTCTTTTCAAGAATATCCTAAAAATAAAAGATCAAAAGAACACATTCCACATGGGTCGATCAACATTTATTTGCAAATTGAATAACAAAAGAACAATGGACAAGCTAACTACTTTGATCATGCAATGAACATTTAAGGCGAATTTTAAAAAATCTTATTGCTCTCTCATTTAATTTTTTTGAAATTTCCCCTTCTAACAATCTACGTTCACATGTCTCAAGTTTTAGGCACATTAAAATCAGCAAACATACTTTCAAATCCATTTGAAGATTTTTTCCTGACTTGCAATTATAAATTCAATGCTTTTGACATGCTCCAACAAGAAACCACTCATTGAAGCCAATGTGACAAGGAAGTGAGCTACATATACTCACTTCATCCTAAGGCTATCATCGTAACAAATGACAAGCAAACAATCTATTGTTCAATTCAAAACCATCTCCACCAACAACTCTTGCCCGCTCTTCAAAACATGAAATATGAAGACTACATCAAGGACAAATCAATAGTTATATTTTCACTACAGAACTTTGTCACCAAAGGCCATTTTAGCCTCAATCAAAACAATTTCATCACAAAGGCTATTTTCCTAGCTGAATAAATGTCATATGCTACAACGAGGTTAAAAAAAATATTGATACAAATACTTTTCTCCCTCTTCAATTTCCAAAATATGTTTAGAATTATATAAAAATATTGCTTTTGTACTAACCATTATAATGACATTGCAGATGACGAAGAAACACAAGAAAGTGCAAAGCTACCTAACATTGCATCGACCTACGCTTCTCTTTTTGTTGTGCTTTTGTTCCTAGCTTTTGGCCTTTATCACTATATTTCATGTTTTATGACTCAAAACTTCTTGCCACTTTTAGTTTATAGTCAACATGTTTTTCCTTTACATGCTAGACAACACTTTATTTTCTCATGTTCCAATAAAAATGGATTAAAATCTAGTATTACAGCTTTTAAGTATGCTATATGTAAGAAATATAAAACAATTATTGTATTTCAATTTGACATACTTGGTTTTCCAATCAAATTTATTTGAAATTTTTTATAATTTGTTTCTATTCACTTATTTTCTTACACAAAGAAGTGTACTAGACCTACTCCACACAATAGGAAAAGAGATGAATGATAAATTTGAGACATGAAAGATTAATTTGATACTTTATTGAGTTTTCTTTGAGCCATTTTTTGAGTAACCCAGTTTCTATGGATAAATTAGTAAGCAACAACATCCACTTTATAACAAAACATAGCAGATGCACTAGGCACATTTACTATTGCATTCATTGAATTTGCTTTTGAAATAGTTGCTTGGCCAATGAAATTGTATTGTTTAAAATATTTTGTCTTTTTCCTATAGTTGGGATTTAAAGACATATTTTTTGTGTTTGAAAATTATAATTTTTCTATTTTTCTATTGGTTGGAGTAGGTCTATTATTCACTTTCATTTAAGTAAATTAGGAAAATATGGGAACATTATATATTGTGGAAAATATTTAATTAGTGGATGCAAATTGTGTGAGGCAACAACACCCAAAAGTTCCTTGAAAAACATGATATGTTGGTGTTAATCAAAGGGACCAATCCTAAACGGGAAAGATTGTCCATGCTTTCATGTAGTGCACACATTAAACAAATGAACCAAGTGCATGGATGCTAAGAATAGTAGGACTGTTACATGTAAATGTGTGGCAATATTCAGTTGAATCTACAAATCCTATGAACAACATTTTGCAAGTCAATTCTTATAACTTGCCAAAAAAAAATTATCTATTATTAAATACATTGTTAGCTCTTACAATAAAGTTTTTATTAACCATTGTGCCTTTTTTCATTGGTTTTTTTTCTCTTTCTTACAAACAAAGGAAAGATATCCTCATCTTTTTTTTCTCTTGCAACTAGAGGTATTTCTTACTGTTACAAGCCCTCACAGGGGAAATGTGTACAATACATGGCATATGTTATGCAACCAACAAACATGGAATAGTTGAAGCCAAGGAGTAGGTTAAATGCAAATTGTATAGACTTTTTTCTTAGCCTAATGCACCCTACACTAGTAAATGCATTGACAAATTTCACGTGTACAATAATGATTTTTTTGACTAAGATTACAATGCTAGATATGTGTAATTGTTTCCTTTGGAATTCATACATAGTAAGCAAATGAGGATTATGAAAGAGAAAAATTAATACTTTGGACAAGGTCTAGTCGACCGTGGAGGCATGTAATGCAATAACTATAGACTGATCGAAAAGTGTTCCATATCCAATGCACATCATACAATTCCAATAGTGACCTTCCCTGATTGAAATAGTGACTTGCCTCTCAGCAAAATGGTCTTTCTATTTTCCAAATTTACTTGAAACAAATTCAAAATATGATTATTGTACTAAGTGACACATTGCATATGAATTGCATATCATATTTTTACAATTATGCACATCTCTGACTACAACATTATTGCAATCAAATGACTGCAAAGTTCACTGGCTTCTGGGAATAAATTAGAAAAATTAAAACAATTCACATAATTTTTCTAGACATTCAAAGAATCAAAATTCATTGGAAACAAAGGAGAAAAACATCTGATACTCTAACCTCATAGTCTCTCCTTCAAGAATCAAGTATATTTGTAGCTCCATAGGTCTTTGTCTCCACTCTAATTCTGAAAAATGTTTCCTATTACAAGGACAATTTAAACAAACGACCACAACCGATTACACATAATATGTTATTCATAAACATAAAACACAAAAGAACATGACAAAATTAACAAGTAAAATGAAAAATTGTTGCAATCAATCTATAGTCAATGCATTTGATACATTCACAATTAACAAGACCTTTCTTAGAGAATTTAGCTTTCCATATGTAGCCTACTTCTTGGCTTTTACTATTTCATGTTTATGACTTACATAGCATATGTCATGTGTAGTTACTTTGGTAGGATTTCTAAGTTAGGTTTTCTAAATAATACATAAATTGCCATCTCCATTGGTTTTACCAAATAGTGAAATTTCTTATACATTTCATCTTTGATACTTTACAAAGCAATAACAACTCACCTCTATGGAATTCTCCAATATTTAGTTGTTCTTCTGCAAATTTCCTCTGCCTTTGAAATAATAAAATACTTCTCTATGCCTCAACGTTCTTCATAAAATTTGCAGATCATATTCTAATGCATCAATCAAAGGAAAAATTTGTTTCTACTCTATATTCTCACACGTTTACATGTAACAACCTTACCATTCTCACTATCTATACACTCACTTGACGTATAGAAGGTATGCAATGTAGTGAGGCATAGAGAAGCATCCTCATTTACACATGTTCACCATTAACACACTACGAGGTATTGGGATTGCTCCATACCACTAGCCTTAGTATATTGTTTTTGTTGATACTTCTCAATGATGTAAGTGCATTAATATTTGAAAGAAATTAATTAATATTTAAACCTCTAGTCTAGCTATAAAGTTGCTATTCCTATTGACTTTACTTTTTATGGCCTATTTTTCATGGGCATATGTTCTTTTCTAAATTCAAAGTACAAATAAAATTAATTATAATTAGTTTATTTCACTAAATGAATTTAATTTAGAAATAGTATTTAAATATATTATAAAAAATTATAAAAATGGTTAAAATATTAAAAAATATTACTATTAATTGAACATAATAATATGGTACTAAAGAAGATAAAATACTTCTAAAATTTTAACTTATTACTAATATTTATATTTGATATGTCTTGTATATAAAATTAAATAAAATACTTTTATATTTTTAATATCTTCACTTTGTAAAATACTTTTATATTTTTAATATCTCCATTTTGTAAAATGCTTTTAATTTTTTAACTTATCACTAATATTTTTATTTTGTATGTCTTACATGTCTACTAAAAATTATTTATATGTTAACAAATAACTATGTTTACTAAATAGTTTTTTAAATAAGGACTTCTTTGTTTCTTACAATATGACATTCACTTTGCACATTTCCCTATTACTACCTCGACAAATAAACTCTCCACCATCACACTAAACCAATTTAAATTCCTAAATTATTTTTATATAAAAATTTATTAATATTATTTAACAAGCACACAAAAAATATGAATTTTAATATACACTTGTAATATGAATTCATTTTACAAATATTCAACTATATTTTCCTTTCCCCTATGAAACTAAAAGCTCCTTGCTTGGTGGAAGGAACTTGATGCATTGTGTCACTTGTTTGGAAATATGTAGCTATTTTTTTCTTTAGAGCTCAGTGTTTCTTAATGTATCAAAATTTTAGTTCTTTATTGGAAATTCATTAGACCTTAATCTAAATATCCATATGAGTATTAATCATGTATTAAAATGGATCTCTATCATCAATTCAGTCTATCTTTTGTCTCATATAATCTGAGTAAAAAAATATTTAATATTATTCTAATGTTTATATTTTCATCCATCTTACAAAGGAACTTGAAGTTAAATATTGTAATGTTTTTACTTCTTCTTGTTAGCCTCTAGATGACACCTTAAAAAATGGTTCCATAGTATCATACGTTTCATATTGCTTTTTTTCTTATTAATTAGACCATGTCTAGAAAATGTTAAAACAAGTGCAAATATTGTGGGATAAATCAACATGTGGATGAATTTTGTCCTCATTTCTCTGATAAAATCATTAACTTATTATTCTAGCTTGCAAAAAATAATCTCACTAAGGAATTTTGTGAGAAACAATAATTTGGGGATGAACAATGTAGTCTAATGACTTGCATTGATATCTCATCTCCCTAATCACATTTTGCTACATCTAAATCTAGTGTTGACTCATTAATGATTTCAAATGAATCTTTGCATCAAGAAATTTCTATATTCATTCCCCATCCACCACATTGGGATGCATATCTACAACACATAGCATCTTCAGTTGTAGAATCTCATATTTCAGATTTGGATGACACCATTGAGGAAATTCATCTTCTATTCCATATTAGCTTCAATTAATTCACATCACTATTTCTATATTTAGATATTTCTTTTTTCTTTCCTACATCAACTTGGATCGTGATAAATTGTATAGACATTCATGATTTTACCTATCTAAATCAGTTATCATCATCTATAACGATATCAAATTCACACTCATCTAAACATAACAATACATTCATAGTCCCTATTCTACAATATTCTATGGTACCTCATCTATCATATTAGAATTTGTTTGGAGATCTTGGAGCAACATTCAAATCCATCATTGGAATCATTTTAGTTTTTGTATCATGTGCATCATTTAGAGACATTCACCTTTCTTCTTCCATATTACTATCTAGAATGGGAAGTCATATTACACAAATTTGTGGCAGTTTTTCTTCCCAATTAGAAAGAAACTGTTCAATGTTCATGGATCATCTTCAACATCCAATGTCAAGCATCTACCAATACTACAAAAATCATTATGATGGGGAGCTATGTGGTTTGTCTTCTATTATTAGTTTTGGGAGGAAGTATTTCCTCACATGGAGTTCATTACTTCATACTTTTTGGGGGGGTCACATTACCTTCTCTCTTTTCTATCCTATGGAGGGAACATCCATTGTACTCTGTGACCAAATTAGTCCTTGGGGGGTCATCACGAGTCATTTTATCTTATTCACTTGTACATTTTATTTCATTACTTCTTTTCTATTTTTGAGAATAGCTTTCATATCCCACTAGGCTTCTCTCATTTACTCCACTTTATAAGATATTTGTACATGTGTCTAACATGGCCTCATATTTGAGACTCATCATTAGTGCATATATCAATCCCTAAGTTTCTCTTAGGGTGTGTTAGTGTAAAAGGATTCATTATCATACCTAGTTAGCTAATCACCTTTCTAGGATCGACCTTTTCACACCTAGCTTAAGTTTACTTGTCTTTCCTTTGCTTTTGTCTCACTTCATATGGTTGAGACATGTTTCGTCATGACTTGAGATACCTATTGCATGTATTTTTTCCACTCCCTCACCCACTTGTCAAGTGAGCTCACAAGTGTCCCATCTTTGGATGGGTAGAACTATAGTTTCACTCATACCTTATCACCTCATTATCCTTGCCTATATAAGAAAGGCTTCAATAATTGAATTATACACTCTTCATTGTATATTTGATAGATATAATATTGTTCTTATTTTATTTTATTTTGAATTTTGTTTCAATCTTTCTCATCTTAGCATCCTCCAACAATATCTACTTGGGTGGGAAAAAAATGGCAAGACCTTGAAGCACTAGTAAAAAAGGGAAATTACACTTTCTAAAATATCTTAAGGTGGTTATTGGTGCCAAATAAAGGGGTGAATGGAGGTTATAAAAGATGGCTCTGTTAGTGTATATTGTGTCTCTAAATTTTAGAGTTTTCTTATAGATTTAATTTTATTTGTAGTGAGTCAAGCCCATCTGGTTGTTACATTGTAATTTTTGAATTTGTAATTCTATTTTTGGGAAGAAATCAAAAGTGGGCTATTTTCATTCTTGCATTTTATATATTAATATTTATTTTTGTGTTATGTGTGAGTGTCAAGTGGAGAATCCCTTCATCAAATTGCCTCAACTTAGATGATATAGGTGTCAGATCTTGGTATGAGAGATTACCCGAGCTATGTGAAATCTTTTCATTTTTTTTTATATTTATTTTGGTAACTTTTAATTAGTTATTGTAACAACAAAAATAGAGTGCCCCACCTTTGAGGAGATGGAGCACAAGGGTAGGGTCCTATTTCACACTTGTTACACTAAATAAAACCTTAGAGATCTCATTCTAAAGATAGAAAGGGGGAAAGAGATCATGCAATAAGGTATCCTAGGGTGTGATTAAGGACTAAAAGGTGGTTCACCATCAAGCTAACTGAATGACAATAAGGTATCCTAGGGTGTGATCAGAAAGATAAGAAGTGAATGTGACATGCAAAGTACTATGCAAAACCTAACTGAATGACCTAGGAAATGAAATTGAAAATTAGGATAACAAACTAGAAATGAACATAGGTGCAGGGTATGTGCAGGATCATGATAGGCCAAAAAGTGGCAATGTGATGGGTATGTGTAGGGTATGTGGCTGATGACTTTTTTTACCCAGATTTGAAAAAATGAAAAGGGTTTTTAAAGGAGATTCTTAGCTTTCCACCAATAAAAATCGTGCTTTACTTTGAATTTAATAAATTATTATTATTAATTTCCTATTTAAATTATGACTAAAGTCCTGATCGATAGGCTAATTGAAAAACATCTATAGTTTTCAAACAATATCACATTTTTTGAATCAAAAACATGTGTTACATTCTATGCTTCGTATACTATAGGATTAAATAAAGAAAAATAGAATTTCATGAAGTTTTGACGAAGTTAAGGTGGTCAGAAATATGAGTTTTTTATATTTTTTAAAATTTGTAATAAAAAATTCATAATTAATTATTTACTTGAAACAAATTACAAAAAATATGCAACACATCGTGGATATGATTCCCTCTACTTATATCTAAAATATTATAAAGAAAATATTATCATTTTATTGTGGTTAGGTGTATTCTATTACAAACACCTACTCTATTTTTTCCTAAAATTTAAGTAATACTACTACATTGAAATTTCAAATTTTCACCAAATAGATTTTTTTTCTTTTTAAATAAGCCTAGTAATTTATAAACTACATTTAATTTTCTATAGATTCTATTTTTACATATTTTTTAAATAATATAGATAATTTATTCAAATTTTTACATCAAGTTTCCTAACTCTGATTTTTCTAATTTTTTTGCCACTTAAGGGCCTATTTTTTCCATGATGATCTTGCACATACCCTACATCTGGAAGAGTGATGAGGTAAAAAAAGCTTGAAAACCATGAAAACGTGTTGTTTGGTGTCCACTGGAACTCATATGCTAGTTTGGATGATTTAGTCCTAGACTAAGGTTTATGTGCCAAAACTGGAATCTAACAGTGGTTGATTTGAAATCACTAAAACCTAGTAAAAGACCTATATTGGGACTCATATGCCACAAGTGGTGTATCAATCCCACTTTTCTTTTTTCAGAGGGTCAAGACCTAAATCTACTAGCCTATCTCTGATCTTCCTTTCATATTTCATTTCTGGATCTAAATGATGCAAAAGTACAAAGGAAGAAAACACACTATCTTAGTTTCTTTAAGCGAAACTAAAACATTACTTGTTGGCTTACACATCACAAGTGCATTTTCCCTTCACAAAACTCTTGATTCAAACACTCAAAATAAAATTCAAAGTTCCAATCCTTTATCCAACTCTCAAACTCTTTTATCATCATGAAAATGACTATTCTAAATCCACAACTAGTTCCTTCAAACATCAACCAAGATCAAGTTCTTACTCTACTGTCCTTTGATGCATACCATGGCACTTTTGCTATAAACATCAACTTTAGCCTATATAGCACAAACCATCAATCCATCACTCAATACATCTTAACTAGGAATGACTCAGCATGCTTAAACTTGTTCCAAGCCCCAAGTACACATATTTGATGTTTTAGTTGTAGTTTCTTCATTAACTGTCTGTAAAGCTTGTAGGTCTGTACAAGGGACTGTTAGACTTTTTCTTCCCAAATGAACATTATAACCCCAAAAAAATTATATTTTTAAATATCCATTTATATTTTTTAAAACATGTTACAAAATGAGGTACGTGTCTTTTGATACAAACACCTCAAAAATTGACTATTCTAGACTGTGTTTAGGCTTAATTGGGCCTCAAGCCAAATAGGGCTTATTGATTTATGAGCCTCCATGATTAATTTTACTAAGCTAAACATTGTAAAACCTTAAATATGAATTGATAATGATTTAAGGATCATCAAAAATCCATTTTCTATAGCAATTCTCCAAACCCTAGTACTTGTTCTCTTCACTAACTTTGTTTTCCTGACAGGGTATAGAATGGCAGTCCTAAATTTAAATTCTTCACCCCTTTGCTTTGTGATGTTGCCCCAAACCCATTGGAATATGAAAGAAAATATATAGAAGAAATATTTCACCAAAAACTAGATGATTCTATTGGCTCATAAGAGAGAAACACAATTATTTTGAGTCACTGCTTACCCTAACAGAGAGTTTGACTATATTCACAAAAATTGCAATAACTTCTTCAAAAACTAACCAATTTGCATGAAACTTGAACCAAATGGAAGGTGATTGATGGAATAAACACTTACAATTTATTTTTCACATTTCTCATTCTGTACATACTATACAACACCAAACACTCTGAAGAATTTTGTAGAAAATTCCCTAAAATAGTGATTTTTATTCATTCAATTGCACTCCTACAATCATCCACGAGTTTTCAAATGATTCCAAAGCATTTTTAAAGGAAATACAACATGAATCATTAGTTTCTAACTTATTTCTAACTTCCTACCAATGCCTAAAACCCAAGTGACCTTTCATATCCCTTATTTTGCACTTTTTTGGCAATTTTACATTTTGCATCTTCATATGACAAATTTTACATTTTTTTACAAATTTGTCACAAAAAATGGAAAATTGACCCTCCTAATGACCTATAAATATATTTAAGGTGACTCTTTTAATCTCATTACAAAGTAAAGATATCAAATTTGCTCAATTTTTCCAAAATAGGAGCATGGTTTTGCAAAGGTGCTCTTGCACCAATGAAACCTTGATTTGCAACATGTAGGTGACTTTTCATGAAGATGACAACCTCATGAAAACTTGATGACTTTATTAAACCTTTAAACCTAATATTTAGAGTATCTTCAAGCTCTAAGGCACCTAGATCTGCAAGCACACATGTAGAGAGAGAAAAACTTGTTGATTGTTAGGAAATAGGGGTTTGCCTTGGTCAAACCCCATTTAGGTAATTAAACCTTGTGATGAAACAATGAAATATGAACATGAAACATGAAATATGAAATATGAATAATGATACCTTGAATGATGTCTTGAGATGTAAATCAACAATCTAACATGAAGTGGCCATATAGAATGTAGATATTGATCTTGAACTTTGATATGAATAATGCTTGAAAATGGATCTTCAATGCTACATCACAACACTAGCTCAACAACATGCTTGGTGCTTGATGATCTTGACATGATGATGGTTCTTGAATTTTTGTGATGAAGAATTTTGCCTTTGAATGCCTTAAAAGTACACTTGTAAACTCTCTTGACACTCTTGTGAAGTCTTGAATGCTGAACTCTTGAATGCTAGGATTAATATCATGAATTCTTATTATGAAATAATGATTTGAAACCTTGTTTATATAGGCAATCCATCTAACTTACCATTTATTAGATCCTAGAGGTTGACATTTATTAAATTTGAACTTAAAAGCTTGATTTCCCACTCAAAACCCTAGAAAGGGGCTAAATGGGACTCATATGCCACTTGTGGCATATAGGTCACATCTATATGGGACTCATATTCCCAAGGTGGCGTATGGGTCCCACCAAGATTTTTTAGGTGGGGGAAATGTCAGGGAGTTGAGAAATTAAGTATATTTGATGTCTATGTTAGGATTTCAGTTGAAACAAGCCTTAGGATGCATAATATAGGGTCTTAGAGGCCTATTAATGATGATATGAAGGTAATAAATGAAAAAGGTCCTAAAACTTAATGTGAAAGTGTAAATAAATACACTTTAAAACATTAAATTAAGGAAAAATTAGGTCTATTTAGCTTAAAAGGACCCTAAATCTATTGTGAATGTGGAAAACACATTACAACACTAGATCAAAGCAACATTAGGTTCATTTTAATGTTAATCATTCCCACATTAAGTGAGGAAATGTAGAGGGATACTTTTTTCATTGTTATAGTTAGTAAATTTATATTATATAACATTAAAATCTAAAACCCTTCCGTAGATTCTTCCATTATATTGATAAAAAAATGACGCTCTCATGCTTTTCCCAACATGCTACATTTTTCAATTAAAAAATAAATGCCTTCTTTTATTTTTCTAGTCTTTAGTCAATTTCCCTTCAAAATAGTCAAGTCTCTAAATTTGGTTAGTATTTAGATAGTTATAATTTTCTTCAAGAAATTGGATCTCATTAGTTAGTTATTATAGTCCATTTTTGTTTTATTGATGACTAGGTGTGAATTTATTTTAACTATTATTATTTTAATTTTTAGGTATATATTTTTTGTCATGAATGCCTTGGTGATATTTCTAGGAAATGTTTACTTAGGTGCATAGTTTTTTATTTAATCATTCTTTATTATTCATTGTTGACTTAATTTTATATTACTTTTCATTTGTTTTTTGGGTGCATTGTGGGTCATGGATTTCATTTCTCAAATTTGATGTCTTATTCCCTTTTCAATCAAAGTGAAATTTTTGATTGAAAGGATTATGTGTGGTGTGTTTGAAGCTTTACTACCTTTATCCCAAAATGGTCACACCTCTTCAATTTCCATGGTAATATCATTTCCTTGCAAGGTGTATGAGTGCATCATATATGTTATGTTTGGAGACCATAATTCATTGATCTTATTTGGAATGTATCATTCTTCTACAAATTATCATGGGATTATAGATTTTGTTCTTTGTTTATGCTAAAAGAGTAAAATTAACTCTCATAAGTGGTGAGGTCTTAGATCTTGGGGTTCTTATAAAAATAATTTCAAATCCACTTATAATTTTTTATAGGTGTAGGGAAGGTTGATTCACTACTCATGAGTCTTTTTATTCTCAAGAGAGTCCTAGAGAATGAACTACCCTAAACTACTTTAGACTAAAAAGGAAAGAATTCTAGAATCAAAATAAGTCACAAGGATCTTTTGGAAAAACTAATAAATTCCTAGCCAAAGGATAGTAGCATGGAAAATGGAAAACAGTGCAACATATTAGAGTCCTAAAGATGCATTGGCATCTCGTACAGACTAGAAACCAAGAATGTCATAGAAAATAGCTAAATAACTACTTCAATTCTAACTACTAAGAAATTTTAACAATCTAAGAAAGTAATAGAGAGTAGCATAACTAATATAATTGTTAGAAATATGTGCCTCAGACATTACAGGCTGAAACCTCCATGAGTGCCAAGTCGGTGTGACAGGTTCCATGTCTGGCTGACTAGTAGTTTGCTTTATTCATTTTTGAATAGGTCGCTGTGACCTTTCCATTGTCTTACCGAAAGGTTGCACTGTGGAGTCTATCGCTATAGCATGATTTATTCGTTATGACATCAGAGCGATCGGGAGACCTCTAGCCGATAGGCCATTCAATTGTGCATCGGTGAAACTCTTGGCGACTGTGATCTTCGGTGAAGCTTAAGGCTCTCGCTAAGATGTCTTAGCGAACAGTGAATGTCATACCGACATGGATATACTTGGGAATTATCGGTGTAACTCTAAGAATTTGTTATGAAGTATGGGAAATATACAAATGCCTTACCATCGGAGACTCAAAGGTAGATCATCGGATTGACTCGGCAGGCTCGGTGAGAAATCTTAGCGAGAGTTAAATGTCTCATCAATAGCTCATTGTGTTGGAAGCCTTTGGTATAACTTAAAGCTATCGGAGAAACCTCTTAGTGATGGAAAATGTCTTGTCGATAGCTGATGGTTATCGGGGTAGCTCTTGGCAATAGTTGGTCATTGGTGAAACCTATGGATCTCGGTATGATGTCTCGGCGAAAGCCGATTGTCTGGCCGACAGGTGTATGTTCTTGGTGTAACTCAAGTTGTTCGGTATGAACTTTTGGAAAGAGGAGTGAGTCTTGCTGACTTCTACTTGGTGCTCGGGAGGCTTGGGGACTTTGGTGTAACTTTAGTGTTTTGCTATGAGCTTTTGGTGAAAGTGATAAGTCAGGGCGACTACGTGATGACTCGGTGTATCTCCTAGAGCTCGATGTAACATCTTGGTGACTATAGAGGCTTTCGGAAACATTGATATGAGGTCAATGTGACATTGGCGAGACACAGTTAGTGTCTCACTGAGATACCAATACAATACGAATTATGTTGAATGGTTGACCGTCCTATGTGGAGTCTCGTGGAGGAATAGAAGGAGCCGAAGGGGAACAGTTGGCAGATAGTCAGTTGCGACGGTTCTGTAAGGAAGTTCTACAAACAAATTTTTACATGGATATAGTTGCAAGTTGCAGACACTTGGGGGTTGGATAGTAGTTCAATCAACAGGGAAGTGGGAAGAATTCAAACTATATTAGTGAAGGATTTAAAATCTGTAAAGGCTATAACTTGGTTGTTTTTTCTGTTCAAAGAAGGTTCATGATGAATGCTACTGTATAATGACACCAGAAAGATAAGTTTGGATTTGTATGTAATATTTATTACTGTAATACAAAGTAATTTCTCTTGGTGTGGTGGGTTTTTTCTCCTGTAAGGGTTTTCCCACATATATCTGGTGTTCATGTGTGATTGTCAAATACTCTATTTTTGTAATATGTTTCATAGTGCATCTTAACTTGACTGTAATTGAAAATTTAAAAGTACTTATGCATTCTTTCCTGAGGTATTGACATTAGGAGAATTGTTTTCTGCATCTAATTTTCCTTACAAGTGGTATCAGAGCCTAGCCACTTGTGTTATCCTTGGGGGTACATTGGGTTTTTTGTGTCAATACTATTCAGTGGCAGTTTTGTAGAGATTGTTATTTCTATTTATAGATTAAGATGTCTAGTTCATCTAGGAAGATTGAAATAGAGAAATTCAATAGCAGTAACTTTGAATTGTGGAAACTCAAGATGGAGGATCTCTTAGTAGATCGAAACCTTTGGCTTGCTATGTCTGGAACTAAACCTATAGGCATGAAGCAAGAAGAATGGGACCTTGCAGATAGAAAAGTGAAGGGGCTGATAAGGCTCTATTTGGCAGACTCTGTTCTTCTCAATGTGCATGAAGAGAAGACTGCTTCTCTCTTGTGGAAGAGACTGGCGTCTATTTATCAAGGGAAATCCTTTGTGAATAAGTTGTTCCTAAGAAGCTCTACTCTTTGAGAATGCAGGAAGGAGGGTCTGTAGTTGATCATTTGAATACATTTAACATGCTGCTCACACAATTAACATCTGTTGGTGTAAATATTGAAGAAGAAGATCATTGTATGCTTCTGTTATATTTCTTTGCAAGACTCATGGGATCATCTAGTGATGGCTATTGGGAGTACAACATCTAGTTTTGAGATGGAAGATATTGTTGGTTCTTCTTGCTCGAGAAAGAGATGAGGAAGAAAATCTTTTTGAGATATTGTAAAGAAGCTGCATGAGAGGAAGGTCAAGGAGAAAGGCGAAAAAGGACAAAGCCCAAAATCAAAAATCGAAGGGAGATCAAATCTCCTAGCAAAGTCAAAGTGAAGTCTTGGGCCTTGGGCCTTTGGTCATGTCTGAAAAGTTGTAAAGAGAGAAAGAAGAAGGATCTTTCGATAATGGTTCTTCTCATAGTGATGGTGATGCCTTCATTGTATGCCAGCTACGGGCATCAAATGATGCTCTGGCTGATTGATTGGAGCATCACCATGACATCTCACAGTGGTTTTCACAAAGTATAGAAGAAATACGATGGTGGAAAGGTGTACTTGAAGTGATTCAACCTTGCAAATTGTTGGTGATGGAAAGTCGAATCTAATTCTGATGGCGAGAATCAAGGGATTCGTAATGTTATACATACTTGGTGTGGCTCAAGAATCTGTCTGTAGGTAGCACTAAATGATATCGGGTAGGTTTGCTCAGGAAGTGGTACATAGCAGATATTAGACATTCAATGGTGCTAGCTAGAGGTCTTTCGAATTGGTACCCTATACCAAGCTAGATACTGGGACATTCCTGGCAGTGTCTCTTTGAGTCATTGAAGGCTGCTTGTGGGGTAGGAAATATCCCTGGTCTATAAACTCTATGAAGTGGCTTCTGCAGAGAAGACTATGCTTTGGCATCATAGGTTAGGCCACATAGGAGAAAAAGGTTTAAAAACCTTGAAGAACAAAAATCTTGTTGAGGGGCTTGAAGATTGTAATTTTGAATTTGAATTCTGTGAACACTGTATATATGGAAAGCAGCACCGTGTTTCATTTTATGAAAGTCCTCATAAATCTTCTGGTTTGTTAGATTATATCCATTCAGATGTGTTTGGTCCAGTGAATGTTCCTTCATTGTATAAATCAAGATACTATGTGTCGTTCATAGATGATTATTCAAGGAGAGCATTTGTTTATTTTTTAAAAAGTAAATTAGAAGTGTTCAGTTGATTTAAGGAGTTTAAAAATCTTGTTGAAAATTAGACTGGTAGAAAAATTAAATGCTTAATGACTGATAATGGCGGTGAATTCTATTCTAATGAATTTGAAAGATCATGTAAAGACGGAATCAAAAAGACACAAGGCCACACCTTATACTCCACGGTGACGGGTTGTTAGAAAGGTTCAATAGGACGATGATGAAGGTACAGTATATAGTAGTCTTTGGTTTGGAGGAGAAGTTATGAAATTTGACTACACTCGCATGTTAAGTTATCGGTCTCTAAACTCTACTCTTGATAAGACACCTACTAGGCGTGGTGCGGTAAGCCCTCTCTTAGACATATTAGAGTCTTTAGCTATGAGGCATATGCACATGTGCCGGATGTAAAAAGATCTAAGCTGGACAACAAGGCTGTTAAGTGTATTTTTATTGGCTATAGTGCTAACATCAAAGGATACAAGCTTTGGAATCCTAGCCACGAGAAGGTTGTATATAGCGAGTATAATCTTTTGGTAGAAACCTTCACCTAGTCTGTGATCAGAACAAAGTCAAAAATAATGGATGTAGCATCAATTCCTCCTACACCAGAGAAAGAGGAATTGAAAATTCAAAATGTTCCTGAAACCGAGGAGAGCTCAAGCAATTCTGACAGTTCTGAAGAAGAAGAACCTTAGCCTCAGCCAGTGAGGAGGTCAACCCAAGAAAGAAAGCAACTAGATAGGTATGGGTTCTCATTAATTGATTCTACTTGGCCCAGCATACCTTGATTTCTAACGTGATATGGATTATAAAGGAGGCAATTAAAATGTAAATTTGGAATTCGTTCTTAGTTTGAAGCCATGGATGAGAAATGCCATCATTAAGAAAAAAATGAAACACAGATACGGGTACTTGTACTGAGCAAAAAAAACACAAACTGCAAATGGGTATTTAAGAAAAGATTGGTCTAGATGGTGTTGAAAATACAAAGGAAAAATGGTTGCAAAGGGTTATTTCCCAAGTAGAGAATTGATTATGGAGAAATTTTTCTCCTATAGCTAAGTTGGCGTCCATTAGATTTATTTTGTCACTTGCAGCAGCGTATGACTTAGAGATTGAATAGATGGATGTGAAGACAACATTTCTTCATGTTGATCTTGAAGAAGAAATTTATATGTCGAAGCTTGGGCACTTGTTGAAGGTGAAAATTGGTATGCAGATTAAAGAAGTCTCTTTATGAGTTAAAGCGATCACCTAGAATGGTACTAAATTTGATACATTTGTAGCCCCTCTTTAGGTTGTGAGATCAAAATCGATCCTTTGTGTATATTATAAAATTTGAAAGTGATCAAGTGCTTGATATTGCTCTTTATGTTGATGATATGCTATTCATGAATAGCAAGCTAATGATTTACGATCTTAAATCTCGATTGTCTTGAGTTAAAATGAAGGATCTTGGTGCAACAAAAGGTATATTCTAGGGATGGAATATGGGACAAGAAGAATAGAAAGCTTTGGCTCGTCCAGAGGAAGTATAGGACTATTCTTGAGAGATTTGTGAATGATTTAGCCGATTAGTTATTCCGATCATACAGGAATGAAGCTATATTTGAGACTATCAAAATCTTCTACTGAGATGGAGGACATGACCAATGTGCCCTATGCTAGTGCTATAGGCAATCTCATGTATGCAATGGTCTGTACAAGACCAGACATTTCCCAAGTAGTGGGAGTACTTAGTCGATTTATGGCCAATCTAGCAAGAATACATTGGGATGCTATGAAAAGAGTGTTTAGGTATTTGAAGGGAACTTTAGATTTTGCATTGTGTTACCATGGGAATTCGGTTGAATCATAGAGAACTCTACGACATTCGAGGATATGGAATTGCGATTGTTGGGGACATTAACAACAGAAGATCCACTAGTGGATATGTTTTCATGTTGAATGGTGGTGCAGTGAGTTGGATGAGCAAGCAGCAAGCTGTAGTCACTTTGTCCACTATAGAGGCCAAATACATGGCAGCTACCCATGCTTGTAAAGAAGCTGTATGGTTGAAACGTTTATGTTCTAATATTGGTTTTGATGCAGGAGCAATAACAATCTTGTGTGACAGTTAGAGTCCTATTTGTGTGGCAAAGAATCCAACTTTCCATGCTAGGAAGAAACATATTGATGTACAGTATCACTTTGTACGAGATATGGTTGAGGATGGAAAGGTCAGTTTGGAAAAGGTTGATACTCTAGAGAATGTTGTAGATGCATTAACAAAGCCAATGAGCACAAACAAGTTCAGATGGTGTGCCAGTTCAATGGGCCTTAGTGCCCATGATTTTTAGTAAGTATTGTTTATGCTCTGCAGGTGCCTGAATGATCTTCATCAAGTGGGAGATTGTTGGAAATATGTGCCTCAAACATTACAGGCTGAAACCTCCATGAGTGCCAAGTCGGTGTGATAGGTTCCATGTTTGGCTGACTAACAGTTTGCTTTATTCATTTTTGAATAGGTCATTGTGACCTTTCCATTGTCTTGCCGAAAGGTTGCACTGTGGAGTCTATCGCTGTAGCATGATGTATTCATTATGACATAAGAGTGATTGGGAGACCTCTGGCCGACAGGCCATTCAATCATGTATCGGTGAGACTCTTGGCGACTGTGATCTTCGGTGAAGCTTAAGGCTCTCGCTAAGATGTCTTAGTGAATAGTGAATGTCATACTGATAGGGATATACTTGGGAGTTATCAGTGTAACTCTAAGACTTTGTTATGAAGTATGGGTGATATACAAATGTCTTACTATCAAAGACTCAAAGGTAGATCATCGGAGTGACTCGGCAGGCTCGGTGAGAATTCTTAGAGAGAGTTAAATGTCTCGCCGATAACTCATTGTGTTGGAAGCCTTCAGTATAACTTAAAGCTATTGGAGAAACCTCTTAGCAATGGTGAATGTCCTACCGATAGCTGATGGTTATCAGGGTAGCTCTTGGTGACAGTTGGTCATCAGTGAAACCTATGGATCTCAGTATGATGTCTTGGCAAAATCCAATTGTCTTGCCGACATGTGTATGTGTTTGGTGTAACTCAAGTTGTTCAGTATGAAGTTTTGGTGATAGAAGTCAGTCTTGCTGACTTCTACTTGGTGCTCAGGAGGCTTGGGGACTTCGGTGTAACTTTAGTGTTTCGTTATGACCTTCTGGAGAAAGCGATAAGCCAGGGCGACTACGTAATGACTCGGTGTATCTCCTAGAGCTCAATGTAACATCTTGGTGACTACAAAGGCTTTCAGCGACATCGATATGAGGTCAATGTGGCATCAGCGAGACACAATTAGTGTCTCATCGAGATGCCAATACAATACGAATTATGTTGAATGGTTGACCATCCTATGTGGAGTCTTCTGGATGAATAGAAGGAGTCGAAGGGGAATAGCTGGAAGATAGTTAGTTGCGACGGTTCTATAAGGAAGTTCTATAGATAGATTTCAACATGGATATAGTTGCAAGTTGCAGACGCTTGGGGGTTGGATAGTAGTTCAATCAACAGGGAAGTGTGAAGAATTCAAATTGTATCAGTGAAGGATTTAAAATCTGTAAAGGCTATAACTTGGTTGTTTTTTCTGTTCAAAGAAGGTTCATGATGAATGCTGCTATATAATGACACTAGAAAGATAAGTCTGCATTTGTATGTAATTTTGATTACTATAATACAAAGTGATTTCTCTTGGTGTGGTGGGTTTTTTCTCCCGTAAGCATTTTCCCACGTATATCTGGTGTTCATGTGTGATTGTCAAATACTCTGTTTCTGTAATCTATTTCATAGTGCATCTTAACTTGACTATAATTGAAAATTTAAAATTACTTCTGCATTCTTTCCTAAGGTATTGACGTTAGGAGAATTGTTTTCCGCATCTAATTTTCCTTACAATAATGTGAATTAAACTGAGTAAAATGTAAATGAAAAAGTGAGAGAATAAGAGATGGAAAATTCTTACAACCTAAGCGATGAAGCTTCCAACAAAGAAATATCATCAATACCTAAAAACATAAGACTGAGGGAAAACATTGGGCTTTTTAGTGGTTTTCCTTAGTCAAAACCCCATTTTGGTGTTCCCACTTCCACAGATAGCTAGATAGATAGAAAGAAATAATAAGCATAAATGAAATGAACACAAGAGTGATAAAATAAATCTCCACTCAAGGAGGAGAACCTGTGTCACGAAATAGAGTTGCAATAGATAGGGGATGTGAGAAATCCCAAGATTCTCAAAGATACAAGGAGGAAGAGATATCACCTACAAGGATTAAGCAAGCCAAAAAGAGAAAGAGAAGGTTGTAAGAGCCAAGAGAGTTACAAAGAGTATTCTGAGAGCTTGAGATTATTGTTGAATTCTTTAGAGAGTTGTGCAAGAAAGATAAAAAGAGAGAAAGAGAAGCAAGAGCTCAAGGGAGATACCAAGAAAACCAAATGAATTGAAAAGATAAAATTTAAAGAGAGAAGAAGAGGGAAAAGAAGCTTCCTAAGCCATTACAAGGTGGCCCAATCCATTACCATTGAAAAAAGTAGTTGACAAGTGGCAAGGCACTCAAAAATAATAATTTGAACATTAAAATGTCACGAGATGCTAGTAGATAATGGTAGATGAATCAATCTGAGAGAATGAGGTTGAGCAGAAACCATGTGAACATTCAACTATGTTCTTCATTTAGAGTGTTCATTCAAGAAACCAATCCCCAAATTATGCTTATGTGGTACACATTCTATAGGGACCTGAATTCCTTGTTTGTTATACCCACAACCTTTATGCCCAAATCCATATTTAGAGACAAGTTTAAAGTCGGGTCCATAACATGTTTACAAAACTTAATCTAAGGAGGAGGATCTTCATAAGAGCATTGTTCCAACAATTGGGATCATACTCCTCTATAGGATCATCATCAGCCTTCTTGATAGGACTACCAACATTATCCTTTTTAACAAAAGTGTGATCATCTTCATCAAAAGGGGGAGGATCAACATTAAGAACATTATAATTTGTGTTCACATTATCCCGCAATATAGAAGAATAACCATATTTGATATCAAGTTTGGATAATGTTATTAGAAGGTTTAAGTGGATTAGGTCAACTTTATATTCCCCAATGAAGGATTCTATAAATTCTAAAGAACCCTAATCTTCACCAAGACATGCATTCTCTTGAGAAGAGGTAGAAGGAGCATACTTAAGATTTCTTTTTTTTAGAAGGATCTTCTTTAGGGAAATCTATCTCAAGAGTATTTTTTGTCATAGATACTACTGGAGTAGACATCAACACATTAGAAGACACTGTAGGGATAAGAGTAGGTACAACCAAAGCTTGACTAATATTTTCCATCTCACATAAGTGTATAACATTATATTCATCCTTGATTGTGATTACTTTATTGTTACAAATGAACTTAACAGATTTATGCAAGGTAGATGGGACCACACCCATAGTGGAATTCATGGTTTATTGATGAGAATATTATATGGTAATATTTCTGACATAATATATATAATGGTGGGTATAGTAACAGGTCCAAGCCACAATGGTTATACTATTGTACCTAGAGCTTATCTCCTAACATTATCGAACCCATGAATGACAACAAAAGAATTTGCAAGTGAAGTTGAATCAATTTTAATTTTAGCCAATAGATTAATGCTACATACATTGAGCACTAAATCAACATCAATGAGAGTACATCTAATGTCACTTTTATTAATTTTGAATATAATCATTAGAGGGTCTGCTTTCTTTTGTACTTTCAGAGGTGGGAGTTCCTATGGATAGAACATAATATTTGACAAATCCACATGAATATGAGCTATCAACAAATTAACATCCACTAGCCTAGCAGAAAAAGGGATGAGGATATTTTGCAAGGATTCCTGAAGCATACCTTAATAAGCTAGAGAAGACCAAAGCAATTCCCATGGTGAGATCTTTCCCAGAGTAACACAATGTTGGTTGACAAGATTGTAATCACTAGGTGCTTTAGTTGTAGGTTTAGATGCTTGAGGAAGGCTTGTTTGAGAAGGTGGTAAATAAAATGGTTGATTAACATTTAATTTATTCTTTCTAGTATTATAAGTATGAGCTACCACTTTATAAGAGGGAACCTTAGAAAAACTAGGAGAATCACTATCAAATGGAACACCATTAATAGAACAAATACTTTTAGGAGAAGTACTAGTTGTGGTAAGATAAATAATAAGTCTCTTAGGCCTTTGAGGGGTAGCAGAGGCATAAACTATATTTACAGATTCCTTACAACTTATAAAGGAATCATTGAAGAAATAGTCTTAACATCTATCCCTATAGGATTTCTTGTGAGAAGAACTTCATCATTCACTAATGCATCATCTTCAAAAGAGGGTGTATTGGAATGAATATAATTATCATTCACTAATACATCATCTCTAAAAGAGAGTGCATTAGAATGAAGATAAGGTAGAATAATATTAAAAAAGTATCAATTATTTCATATTCTTGCAAAAAAATATCCTCCAAAGCAAGAGGAATTTCATGAGAAGGATCAAAGATACAGAGCGATATTGGTAAATCCAAGTCACCATCACATGCATAAAATGGAACATCGTTAACAGTTTGAATAAAATTAGAAATTGAACTAATAAAGGAAGACATTAACTTCATTTTGAAAATAATAGGTTAAATATAATAAATAACACCTAAACAAGTTAGCCAAAGGCTAGTGCATCACTTTGACAATACAAAATGGGGTTCACTAAAATGTAGAGAAGGGTGATTCGTTGTTCACGAGTCTCTTTATTCTCAAGAGAGACCTAATGAAACAACTACCCTAAATTACCTTAGACTAAAAAGGTGAGAGTTCTAGAACTAGAATGAGTAAGTCACAAGGGTCTTCTAGACAAATTGATAAATTTTTGGCTAGAGGAAAGTAGCATCGAAAATGGATGACAACACAACACACTAGAATCTTGGAGGCACGTTGGCATCTCATACAGACCAAAAAATGAGAATGTCATAGGAAACAACTAAATGAATACTTATATTTTGATTGCTAAGAACTCTTAAGAATGTGAGAAATTAATATAGAATAGTAGAACTAAGATAAAGCGAAGTAAACTAAGTAAAAGCTAAATGACAAAGAGAGAGAATAAGAGATATAAAATGCTTACAACAACCCAAGCAATGAAGCCTCTAGCAAAGAAATATCTTCAATACCTACACACATAAGATCAAGGGAAAATGTTGGGGCTATTTAGGGGTTTTCCTCAGTCAAACCCCCATTTCGATGTCCCCACCTCCATACATAGCTAGATAGATAGAGATAAATAACAAGAAAAAATGAAATGAACACAAGAGTGACGAAAGAAGTCCCCGCTCAAGGAGGAGAACCCATATCACAAAATAGAGATGCAATAGATAGGAGATATGAGAAATTACAAGAAGCTCAAAGATGCAAGGAGGGAGAGATATCACCTACAAGGCAGCAAGTCAAAGAGAAAGAGACAACTATGAGAGCCAAGAGAGTTACAAAGAGTATTGTGAGAGATTGAGACTATTGTTGAAACTTGTAGAGAGCTATGCAAGAAAGATAACAAGAGAGAAAAATAAGTGAGAGCTCAAGGGAGAGACCAAGAAGACCAAATAAATTTAAAAGATAGAATTTAAAGAGAGAAGAGGAGGGAAACGAAGCTTCCCAAGTCATTACAAGGCATCCAAGGTTGTTACCACCGAAAAAAGTAGCTAACAAGTGGAAAGGAACTCAAAAATGATCATTTGAATGTCAAAAATTTCACAGGATGCTAGCACAACACTCAGACCTTTGCACGATGTGCTAGTGTCTAGACACATCACACTACAAAAACAACAAGAATAAGAAAAGAAAAAGGTTCAATGCAAAGCTAATGTGTGAAGGTAGTTGTTGAAGAGCAGTATTCACATCTTGATAGGGGAAAAGGATTATGTAGGGGCTAAAATGAGCCTACACAAATGTTAAGGGAGCATGTACACTGAAGTGGATACAAAAATGTATGCTAAATTGTAAATAGTGCAATTTTATGAAATTACACTAGGATAGTGAGAACTCATTTAGGTTAGTATTGTTCTTAAAAATTATTCACATGATCTTAAATGAGGTTCATAACCCAATTTGTTGACCTAAAAACCTTAAAATATGGATAAAAGAGACATGAGTGCATAATGATAGAAAACTCATACATATCAAATGACAGGAACATGTTAAAATAAATAATATATGCATATAAACTAATATCAAGACATGACCTATGCAAATCTATAATAAATAATCAAAGGGTTGATAACTGGGTTGAATTAGTATGCCATTTTGGAGAGCAGTAGTTCACATTATAGTTTACATTC
Source organism: Sequoia sempervirens (assembly GCA_007258455.2). NCBI lineage: Eukaryota > Viridiplantae > Streptophyta > Pinopsida > Cupressales > Cupressaceae > Sequoia > Sequoia sempervirens. The sequence goes on from VDFB02112767.1 coordinate 88,843, forward strand.
AAAAAAGAGCTCTAATAAGAGCAATCAATGGTAACACTGCATATGAACTATGGTATGGAAAACTTGCATTTGTCAAGTACTTCAACGTGTTTGGTAGTAAATGTTACATCAAGAGAGAAGATAAGAACTTAGGAAGCTTTGATTCAAGATGTGAGAAGGAATATTCTTAGGATATTCCACTCAAAGAAAATATTACAAGTTTTATAACAAAAGGTTGCAAAATATTGTGGAAAGCATCAATGTCAAGGTTGATGGAAATTTGAATCATAATAAACACAACATAAGTAATTTTGAAGATGAGTCAAAAGATGAAGAATAAGTTGTTGCAAATAAGGAAGAATATTCTAAAGAAGAAGTGGAGAAGGTGCTTGTAAAGTATGTGTAGAAGGATCATCCTATAAAATAGATAATTGGTGACAAAAATGAAGGAGTTCAGACTAGGAGAATATTAGTAAAGAGTTCAAGGAACAAGTAAACTTTTCTATCCTATCTTAGATTGAGCCAAAAAGCTTCACTGAAGCCAAAAAGAATGAGAGTTGCATAAAGACCATGGAGGAAGAACTAAATCAAGTTGAAAAGAATAAGACATGGGAATTGGTTCCTAGACACCCAAGCAAAAATGTAATAGGCACTAAATGGGTGTTCAGATATAAGATCAATGAAGATGGAGCTATAGTAAGGAATAAGGAAATATTGGTGTGCAAGGGGTATGCACAAGTCAAAGGAATTGAATTTGAAGAAACATTTTCACTAGTAGAAAGGTTAGAAACTATTAGAATGTTTCTTGCATTTTTAGTATATAAAGAATTTAAAGCATTTTAAATGGATGTTAAATATACATTTCTAAATGGAAACCTTAAAGAGGAAGTCTACATAAAACAGCTAGAGGGTTTTTGGCTATCAGAAGATTATGATAATGTCTTCCGATTAAGGAAAGAATTGTATGGTTTAAAGCAAGCACCTAGCGCATGGTATTCTAAAATAGATCAATACCCTCAACACCAAGGATTCAAAAAGGGATGTGCAAAAAATAATTTTTAGTTTAAATCAGAAGGTGAGTACATGATTATTATTGTTGTGTATGTGGATGACATCAGTTTTGGTGGTAGCAATGATAAAATGTGTAAAGTATTTGCTACACATATGCAAGATGAATTTGAGATGTCAATGTTAGGAGAGTTGCATTTTTTTCTTGGTTTACACATTGTACAAACTAATAATGGGATATTTATATCTCAAACTAAATATGTAAAGGAAATGCTTAAGAAGTTTGGAATGGAGGATAGTAGACCATTTAGCACCCCCATGATATATGATTGTAAATTGAGAAAATCAGATGAATCACAAGATAAAAATCACACATTGTATAGATCAATGATTGGAAGATTACTATACTTGACTACATAAACTAGATATTATGGAAGAAGTGTGTATGGTAGCAATATTTTAGACTACACCACAAGAGTCTCATGTCAATGTAGTAAAAAAATCTTTAGATATATCAAAAAGAATTGTTGACTATGGGTTGTGGTATCTCAAGGGCAAGGATTTTTCTTTGACAACATATATAGATGTCAATTGGGCTAGATGTATAAATTATAGGAAAAGCACAAGTGGAGCAGAATTCTTTTTAGGAAATAAACTTGTCTACTAGATGGGAAAAAAATAAGAATCAATCACTCTATCCATAGTAGAAGTAGAGTACATTGCAACTACATGTACTCAAGTCCTATGGATGAAGTAGACACTCAAGGACATCATGGTGGAGTACAAAGAGCCTATATCTATTCTTTGTGATAATTCAAGTGCAATAAATAGCTCCAACAATTCAGTGATGCACTCTAGAATAGAGAACATATCCATCATGTATCACTTCATTAGAGAGAAGTTTGTAGACAAGGAAGTCAACTTGATATGTTCCCACCAAGGAAAAAGTTGTCAACATATTTACAAAGCCTCTTCCCAAGGAACAATTTGAATATATCAAGAAAAATCTGGTAGTCATTCCTCCCAAATAATATCACTAAATATTAGTGATAGGGCATGGATGCAAGGGGAGCTTCATTGGTATCTTATTTTTCCCTAGAAATCTAAGGAAATATCAAGTCAGGTAAATATGGTTTTACAAGTTTCTAACAACTTTATGGTTGCAAATTGTCTTAAAATCCCCTATTTCTTCTTGAATTATTAAAGGGGGAGAAAGCTAGACACAGTCCCTTTTCCATTGATGTCAAAGGGGGGGGGAATTCATGTAAATTATCAAGAAGAAGTTATTTGTTTTAAGTGGTATGGAGCAATTGGTAAAGAAAATGAATTGTAACATTTATGATTGGTATCAATTTCATTAGTTGAGCATTTAGTTTTTCCATCAGTGACAAAGGGGGAGATTATTGGCAATTTGGTTGTCATTGATTTCAAGGGAAAGATCATAGAAGCATTGGATCTAGGTTCAGAAGATGTGATGCAAAAAAGTGAAGTCAAGAGCATGAATTTGTAAACATTGTAAAGTTGCTCAAATGGTTGTCATACTATTGCACAAGTCTCTTTCAAAGGTTTACAGAGGAATATAACTGTAGATTCAACATGGTTTTTTCAAGAGGAGTCAATTGGTATGGTTTGCATATTTAGAGGGTGTCAAATTTGATTAGAAATTATTTATCTTTTCTCTCAGAAAATCCTAGTATTTCTTAGTTAAACCCTAATTTCTAAACTACCACGGAAATGAACTAGGTTTATATTTTAACAGTGACTAGGTATTGGTGGTGACAGGTCATTCAAGTTATCACATGAGTCATCGAATTCATTAGTGTGACCAACCTTCTTTCCAAGAGACTTTGGGTTCATCCGATGATTAGGTTCTATGGAAAATCAATAGCATGTGTTGGAGTTTGTAAATCAGATGGATATCATGACCACCCTTCACATCATGCTTTTATATCCTTGGCATACAAATTTCTGAGCGATATATGATGAAGGGCGGTGATCTAGCCGATGAAGATTGAGGATGCCCACCAACCCATGGTGCATATGGTTGGTCCTCTTCCAAGTCCCACGGGATAGCAAGAAATGGTGGAGATTGGATGGTCAATGATCATATGGTGCATGAAGTTTTACATGTGGATCTATAATCTATAGGTTGATGATGACATCATGAGGACATGTGGCTATATGTCACTCATTCACTTCACATTGATGTTGTGAAGTGAAACGAAGGGACACAATTGGTGATGAGTGATGAAAGAGATAGTGGATGGTGATGTAAGCTAAGGATAGTTGGCAGCTACCCCCTGCCCCATTAAGGATTTGGTGGGTCCCAAGATCTAACCCATGGTATATTGGATGCCTAACACATGGAATGGAAGATAGGTAGCAATTTTTGACTGCATCACAAGGGTTTTATGCATCATGATAATGGGTGATGAAGGTGTATGCAAAAAATGATATGAAATGGGTTTGAATACAAAGGAGCCTAGATCAATGGTGCATATTTGAATGAGAGTGATTCGCCAGAGATCCCTATGTCTACTCACATCATAGAAATAGAAGGCGAAGTCTAAAGCGAAGCTACGATATGCAACAACTATAATGTAAACCACATCGATGGCACCAACTAAATAAATATGATCCAATGGTGATGTTTTAAATTTGTGATGGTGAATGAGGAATGAATGATCATGGTGTGAAGGCCTCAAATTGATGACTCAGATTTAAATTCAAAGATCTAGAATAGCTAAGCCAATGTGAATGAGAGTTTTGGCTCTATAGTTGAATTTAATTGGTTCACTTGCACCTGCAAATAATGTCAATGAAGATTTGATGTGTTGAATGGTGACATAGATAGAAAATGAGATTGGGATTATGATCAAATTGAATTATCAGAAGAATAGCAAGTGCTTGAGTTTTATATCTCCTATAAAACTATCTTCATCTCATAACATCTAAGTTTGCAAGTAGTTTTCATCACTAAATTTGAATGGCCTTGTCATGAAATAACATGATTTTAAAAGGTGTTGCTTCATTTGTGTAAGGGAAACAATCACATAGAATTCATTAATTTACAAAAGGGTGCATGTTGTACTAATACTAGAGGTCTATGTTAAATAATCATAATGATTAATTTTCTTCCTAATCATATAACAAGAAGCATATTTTTGTACCTATGATAGCTATAAAATTCAGTAACACCCACCAAGTGAAAAAGAAATTAGGTATCACTTCTACTCCTTGATGAATTTTGAATATCATAATTATCAAAAATGTCTTATAACCACTTCTCTATGCCTTTCTCTCATCAAATCTTGGTTAAAACCTTTTTTTTAAGTTTTTGTAGCAATCATTTTACCCCCTAATTTACATAAGGATAAATGCATTCCCACATCTTACCCCTATGTTAACCACTAATTACAAAAACACACACATAAGAAGTTACATATCCAAAGGAGAGGCTTCTCTCCTAGTTAGATTTTGGCTAAGAGCATGGCCATTCCCTATTAGGTTTACTATTCAAATACAAAAGTAGAAATCAAGAAGTTTTAGGGTATGAGTTTTATTAAAGGCATCACATACATCACATATATATCTCTCTAGGTCTTGCTTCTATTCATGTCTCGATATAGCCATAAAATCCTAACTTTTCATGTGTTATTATTCAATCTTCTTTTCCCAAATAATATTTTTCTCTTCCTAGTATTCCTTTTACATTTGAAAATATCCATAAGGTCATTAGTCCCACAATTCTTTTCTAAGACATCAAGCACACTTCTACAAGTACTTCAGATCTATCAATTTAATTCTCTTAGGTTTATAGTTTGAAATAGTCAAATCAATCTTGTTATTTACCTAAGAAGGTGTGTTATCAATTTATTAGGTTTGACTACATAGAGCACCTAGTTACATTTGTATAGGTGTAAAATTGCACCCCTCGCAATTTCACATACACTTTTGTATCCGCTTTAGTGTCCACTCCCTTAGCATCTTGAGTAGGCTCATTTCAGCTCTTGAATCAACCTTTTTCCCTTCTTAGGATGCTCCAACACCTATCTTCAGTAGATACCCTTGCGTGTCAGCTTTGCATCAAATCTTTCACTTTTCTTGTTCTCATTATTTTGTAATGTGATGTGTCTAGACACTAGCATGTTGTACAGATGTCTACGCACCACACTAGCATCTTGTAATGTATTAATTCTCAAATAGCTAACTCTGAGAATGCTTTCCATTTGTCACCTCCTTTTTTTGATGGTAATGGTCTAGGATGCCTTGTAACAGCTAGAGAAGCTTCTTTTCCCTCAAAATTTTTCCTTTCAGTCTATTTTTTTTCTCAAAAATTCTTCTAGCTCAATTCTCTTTTGCTTCTAACTTCTTCCTCTCCTTCTTAGCTTCTCTTTCAAGTACTCTACCATCTTACTCTTGCTTGCTACAACATTCTCCAAACCTTTGACAACTCCTTTTGCAACACTCTTGGCTCTTGCATCCCTCTTTGTCTCCTCTTTGGCTTCCTTAAGCCTCACAGCTTTATCTCCTTCACTTCATTCTTGTGAGCATCTTGGGATTTCACACATCCCCTATCATTTACATTCTCACTTCATGATATGGGTTATCCTACTTGAACGGGCATTACTTTTATCACCTCTTTTGTGATATGGGTTCTCCTCCTCGAGTGAGGATTGCTTTTATCACTCACACTTGGTGGTGTGGGTTCTACTCTTGAGCAGGTTTTTCTTTCACCACATGCTTTTTCCATTTCAGTCACTCTCTCTCTCTCTCTTTCTATCTAGCTATCCATGGAGGTGGGAACACCAAAATGGGGGTTTGACTGAGGCAAACCCCTATACAACCCCAACATTCTTTCTAGATATTGTGCATGTAGGTTTTGAAGACATTCATTTTATTGAAGGTTTCATCACTTGTGTGTTTGTAAGAATCTTCTTTCCTTTCTTCTCTTTATCTTTATCTTTTCTATTTCAATTTATTTCAAATCTATTGCATTCTATAAATTGTTAGCAATTAGATAGCTAGCAGTCATTTGGGAATTTTTTGTGATAAGTTCACTTTTTGGTCTGTATGAGATGCTAGTGCACTTCTAAGATTCCAACATGCTGTGTTGTTATTTGTATTCTGTGTTGTCGTCCTTTGGTCAAGAGCTTGTTAGCTTGTCCAAAAAATCTCTGTGACTTGCTCTTTCAAAATTTGTAACTCTTACTATTGTTCCTTGAGGTAGTTTAGGGAAGTTCACCCCGTGAGACTCTTTGAATGAAGTGAACTCGTGAGTAGTGAATTCCCCTCTTCTACAACATCATAAAATAAAAAATAATATTTTATAAAAAATATATATATATTTTTTTTCAAATAAACAAACATACAATGACATGTACTATTAATTCAAAAGTATCCATACTACTACCACTTATTTTATAAATATTAATCATCTCAAGCTTTATGATTAATAGAAGGTATAAGTAAAATGAATTCTCATATATTACATTTATGAATCATCTAACCTTCTTTTAGCCACTCACTTAACTTTGATCATGCAACTTTCCTGTAGTACCCCTCCATTTTACTTATGTTTTCAGATAGTATGTTTTACTTTGATAGACCCTGATAACTTGTTTTGATGTATTTGATCGCTAACTATAGAGTGATGGTGGATTTATTTTATGTGTGATGATACACTATTTGATGGTGATCATTTCTGATATGCTTTATGTAAGCATAGATGTTTACTTCAGATGTTACTGCTATATATATATATGCTTATGGTAGATTAATTGTTATTATTTTGTCATTTCGATGTGATTGTATTGGTGAGGAGAATGGAGTTGCATCACTTGCTTGCGAGTGCCCTATGATTTCTGCGATCTTCTCCTCATGGTGTGTTTGAATCATGGATTATATATATGTATGTTATATGTCTGATTGTACTATAGGATTGCAGGTAGATGACAATGACTCCACCTGGTTTCACAGGTCTGAGCATGTCCAGACTCAATGGTAATGTTGAATGGGAGAGAGTAATGAGGTTTTTCCTAGTCTAGCCTCAAACCTAATCATAGTATGTCATTAGTTTAGGTCTGGTATGTTTGGTTGTCCCATCTGGTCTGTCTTGATTATTTGTTATACAAAGTTTATTTTGTGAATTTAATGGTAGATTATTGTTCTTTATAATTTAGTGCTTGTTTAATTTAATTTTAAATATTGTAGATAAAAGCTTCTTATTTTATTTAATTAATTAAATTAGTTCATTGGTAAAATAATTTAGTCGTTGTGATTAAAATTATTTTATTAAATTAATTAATTAATTAATTAAAGTTACTTTCATTGAGAGAATAGATTAAATATATATTAAATGCTTTTGTGTAAAATAGAATTTTAAATATGTTTAAAAAAAAATTAAAAAAACATTCTTGATTATTGTTAAAAGAAAATATCCATGAGTTTGTTAGAAGATATTTTCTTGATTTTCTATGTGTGTTAGTTGAATTAATGGAAAATTCTTGTTGAGGATTTTCTCGGAGAGAATATTGCCAAATTGGGAAGGCAAGAAAACACTTCACAGAAAAGAATTGTTGAAAAATTGTGTTTTCTTTTGAGGTTTTGATTTTAAAGTTTTGGAAGAAGATTTGGGATTATTTTTTGGTTCAGTGATTTGCATCCTTTTGAAAGTGGAGTTTGAAAAAAAAAGGGGGGGGCTTTGGAAGTTGCACGCAGCAGGCAAAGCTTTTCTTCAACTGTCAAATTCTTCAAGCTATAGGAAAACATGTTTTTTGTTATTTGTTTAGTTTTGTGATTTGAAAAGATTGTTTGTATAAAGTTTTAAATTTGTAGAAGCTTTGTTAAATTGTAAAATAGAAAGATTGCTTGATGAAATAATTTTGATTGAAGATTTTGTTCTTCTCGGTAAATTTTTGTTGAAATATTTTGTAGAAAATTTGCTACCTCTCTATGTTAAATTTCAAAACAAGATTTTATAGTAAAATCAGAGAACAACACTGAAGGTTTTGTTAAACAATAGAAAATTATCAAAATGAAATAGAAGAAATCTCCGTAGATTTATAAAAGAAGTTCTCTATTTAATTTGGGGAAAAGAAACCTCTGGGAAGAACTTTGCTAAACTTTTCCTGTAGAAAATATTTTGATAATTTGAATTGAAAACCCTTTGTTATTGAAAATTGAAAATCTCTGGTAAATATGTGTCAAATTGGTAGATTTCTCAATTTCGTGTAGAAAACCCTCTTTGAGAATATTTGCCTGATTTCATTTATATTTTTATTTATTGATTAAATGTATATATATGTATATATATATGTATATAAATAATATATATACATATACAAATATATACATGTAATTTTATTGTGTGGAAATTTATTTTCAATAAATCGAAGAATCCGTAAGCAATTTCTTTTAAAATCACAGGATTGAATTTTATGGATTTATTCTGTTGTTTGTATTAAAAAGAATTGTTTTAAAAAAAATAAATCATGGGGGAAGGGTTGCGGTTGTCCCCATAGTCGCCGCCCCTAAGGGAGGTAATGGTGGGAGTAGCCTGACGCCGCCCCACTCACACAAGTCGGCGCCCATGTATGGAGTCGACAGCTGTTAAAAAAACACAGCCCCAAATACTTGGCCGCGGTTGTAACTACAGTCTGCCCTAATTTGTATTTGCCTTGCAATATCTTGATACGATTTGCTTTATTAAAAATTTGGATTTTGAAATATTTAATTTAGATTTTAAATACATTATATATATATAAATATATATATGTAAATATATATATATTAAATATATATATATATAAATGTATATATACTTATATAGTTTTAGGAAAATAATTTAGTATTTAAATAAGGTTTCTTTATTAGATGCATGTAATGCATGAGTTCAATTGTTTTTAAAACAATGAGATTGAAAAGAGAAAATTTGATATTTATTTTTATGTGAAATTGAGAAAAATCAGAACTAGACTAATTGATACAATTTCTTTTTAATTGTTTGAGAAAAGAACTATAAACAAGTTGATTAATTTTCATGTTACATGTAACTGATTTGATTGGATTTAATAAATCCTAATAATAGATTCTTATTTTTCCTGAATAGCTTTAATTTATTTTTACTCTTATCGGGCAAATCGGGGTTATATGAGATTATAAGTCTTCTAGATATAGTTTATTTTCATGAGGGAGTTGTATTTATGAAGATTTCATATTTTGAGTAACTAGGGTAGTGCAGATGGTTCTATTTGGTTTTTAGACACATGGTTTTATGAACAGGTTGTGATGTCTGTTGTTTTATGTTTGGTATTTGTTGTTGATTTATGTGCACCTTGACTACCCTTAGATGGTGAAATTAGTTTCCTTGTGTTATTATTTGGGGAGTGGCTCTTTATGAGGGCCGGCACACAAAGTGGTGCCTGGGTAACTCATGTAGAGTTAGATAATCAGTGAAAACTAAATCAACACATTAGGTAGTCTAAAACCTTTAACTAGATTAATTAAGCCTCACTCATGGACTCAAGGGCTAGTTCAAACTTGGGAATGAGTCGAGAAGGCCTGGAATGGAAAAGTCTATATCTTGTTGTTTTAAAAGATATTTGATTCCACAACAGATTGCATGTGGGGCCGGGTTTCGTAAGAGCTTATCAGGGTAACCCAAGATGGGGGTCGGAACCTAGGAAGAAACGCTTGGGTAACCTATGCAACATCGTGATAACAGTATCCTTGTGAACTTAGTGTATTTCATCCTTCAGTTCTAGAAGCAATGTAACCATTAAGTTAAGTTTGTACTTGTATAGTTTTGTCTATGGTTTCACTTGTGACTAAGATTTATAGGTTATGTCTAGGGAACCTTTTTACTATCTCCTAGCATGGGGGGTGGGCCTACGGGTACCACATGGTTGGGTGGAATGTGCACCTTACACCATTGGGTCCCCAGTTCTTGTTCGTGGCGACGAGTACTTCTTGGATGGAGAATTCATGTGTGAAAATGTTCTTTCTCATATTTATCATTTGTATCAGTGGAAACCATATTATTGTATCACTCCTCAATTGTTATTGGGGAGAAATTTTGTAATATGTAATTGTACATTTTTATATGACCTACCTCATTTGGAAATGAGTATTGTAAATGTTATTACAAATGCAATGTAAGAAAGAATCATATTTGTTCTTTATATCTTTAATGATGTAATTTAATTGTTAATGAATGTATGCTCTTAAGTTTATGAGAATCAAACGCATGCTATGTTAATTACTTTTGACATCTTTCGGATTTACAGTAGTCTGTCATCGCGTATCTTAGGTAATGTTTGCATTAGTCAAGTTCATGTTTACACTTTAAAAAAAAAAATATTACACTTTTTTAGTCAATGCAACATTCTTTAGGTTACAAGATAGGGCATTACATTTCCTATTCTAGCGCCCATTTTGGTTACTAAATATGTGAATGAAATAAGACACATATGACCACATATTGATGCATACAATATGTCACTTTAACTTCCCATTATTATTATTTTCATACAAATGAGTGATCAAAAATATAATTTTCCTAAACAATTTGAGTAAGATGAATATAACAACCCCACACACCATAAACATATGTAACTAAAATAATTTGAAACATTTCCCAAGCTCCTAGTGTTAAAACCATTTCTTTGATACCAATGTATAATATTGATGTGGAGTATAGATATTTAACAATATATTCTAGAGGTAAAAGTTCACGACAAGATATTCAGAGTTAGACATACTACGAGATATAACTATAATATGAAAAGGGAAAAAACAAACAAATAAATAACAAAATTAAGATGGAATATATGCCATAGTTATGTGCATCTTCCTTTAAACATTTTCAAGAAAACTAAGAATATTATTGAAGAAAATCCTAGGAAAAGTTGAGGGGTAATAAATCATATTGAAACATGAAGTCAAAACTATGGTTGTGTTGACTTAAAACCACTCATCTAGCCTAAGATATACTATATTTTATTGGATGTGGATATGCATTGTACATACTTTGTGATTTTTGTAGGTTAGGAAAGGTAATATTAAATTGATGTAATTGTCATTGAGGTATACATATGATGCACATGTTAATATCTTACAATGTTATTTTCATTATGTATGTGTGTTGTATATGTTAGTACCTCATAATGTTACCTTATTTAGAAAATAGTGTAAGAATTTCAAAAATAAACTTATTTCCTCTTCCATGTATTTTAAGACTAAGAATGATGAGAGAAATGAGTTAGTAAGGTTGTGAAGAAATGAAACCATGTTAAGTAGTAGAGATAAATAAAGGGTCATGTACTCCTTTTAGGAAAATGATCATTATTGTTGCATATAACTAATCCTTTCTTGTTAAACATTCTGATAGTATAAATCATTTGAAAACTTAATAAATCAAGTAGAGATAGAAGTGCGGTGTGCTTAATGTGGTCATATTAGATGAAAATTGATAGTCAAACCATGACCATTTGTGAATTTAATTATCCACCAAATAGAAATACAAAAGGGGGATATGGAAACAAGTTATATTTAAGCAAAATTTGTGTGAGGAACCAAGGTATAAGAGTAAGTGTAAGTCATGTATATTTTAGCTCATGTTGAATAAACCGATATAGTCCTTGGAAATTTTATGTGTTGTGATGCATGGGAAAAAAAAAAAATATAAATGTGTAGTGTGACATGTGGAACCCTAGTGAATGTTGTGCTTATGTTGTGAGTATGTGATCCAAGATATACAACCTAGGATAAGGGTTGAGTGGATGTCGAGTATGATCCACTATGTATACTTTTTGTGACATTAATGTGTAAATTCCAAAATATTATATTTATATTGGTTATATGTTTTAGGTAGGGGAAATTGTTTGTGTGTAGTTCATTTTGGTGTATCCCCTAGTGTTGACCACTCCTATGGGAGAAGAGTCCGCTAGTGTAATTAGGGGTCGAGTGGGCATGAAAACACCTTCATTATGACCTAGCTTATTTGGGGTGAGGTGAGCAATGGTGTGGCCCTCACTTCCTAGGGTAAGGTGAGCTACTGTGTGTCACTTATCTATCTTGGGGTGAGGAGAACTACTATATGGCCCTCATTGTCATTTGGAGAGTTTCTTCCCCCATCTCCCCCTCTTTATGGATCTGTTAGTGATTCATATGTGCTACCATTACTTATTTCATTTTCTTTTGCTCCCTTTTCTAACATCTATTATTGTAAACCAAAAGGGTTTAGGATGACCTATGAAGGGCCTTGGATTGGATTTACTTCTACTCTCAGTTTGGTCAACATTTGGTACTCTAAGGATGCGATTGTTAAATTAGTTCAAACTTTTTGGATGACTGATGGAATTTAGAGTTGGTTAGTAAGGATATGGTAACCTTGAAATAGCTACAGTTCAACAGAGAAATAAAAAAAATGTGAAATGAATTTCATCAAGTTAATTGTGGGTTATTCATGGCAAAAGATTTATGGTTTGGCTATTTGGAAAGTCCTAGATTGTGTGGGACTATGATTGTTTTTTAGAATGTGCTTGTTGTATTGTGATTATATGGTTTGAGACCACCATGATTATGCATGCTATTATGTATATGATATGTGGTTTGAGATCACTATTCCCCACCTCCCCTTGGGTAGCTTTAACAAATTCACATAGTGTATGTGATATGCAGTTTTGTAAAATGTGATTTATTGCTAATTTATTTATTGACTTGTCTTCACTATTTAAGCCAATAGTGTCAAAATTTAATGTTTGGATACTTAGCCATTTGAAATTTATTTGGTCCTCCTTGCCTCAAGGACTTGATTATTTCTTCTTGATTGTAATGTTACACCACTTCACACTTGAATTGTTGAATTTTACATTTTTTTATGAGATTTCTATTGATCATAATTTTAGTTTATGATCTTACATTATTGATTTAACATTGTTATTTTGAGGCCTTTTATGGTTTACAACTATTGGTTCATATGTTGTGATGTGATCTATGTAAACTACCATATCCAAGAGGGATCCCCGGTAGGTCGTATAGGGCAATAGATGGCCTAGGGAATCTTATTATGAGGATGGGAGTGCAAATGGGACCACTATGGGATGGTCATAATCTATTCATCCATATTTTTCTATGTTCATGGCATTATGACCTATGGCTTCATCAAATACAAGAGTGCATGATGATATGGTACACACTGATGGCACATCTACTATTATTTCTACTCAAAAATTTTGGTTATAGAGTTGGTAGTATTGTGGTAATGTGGACTATTCATGGGCACTTGAGATAGTTCATCCTCATATACCCTATTGTGTGAGTGTTGTGATGTTTGTGTTATATCCATTGATGTAATGTGGGGGAATTGTGTATCTAGTGGTAAGGTTATGTGCAAATAAGATGATGCTAATTTCTCCTTAAACGATGAGCTTGAAGTACCAGACAATTTTTTTTTTTTTAAAAAGTGTTTTAGTTGAGATTAACATTTGTGTGTTAACCATTAATGATTGGACTATTTACTTATATGTTACTAATGTAGACCTTAAATACATGTGTGTGTGACCCTTTATATTATCATTGCATTAATCAGGAACTAGTGTGAAAAGTGATGGCATTTGTGTTGTCATCAGAGTAGACAATATAGTTTATGGAATGTAATTCTCTTGTTGATTCATGGCTATTAACACCATAGGAGAAATCATTTAAAAAACTACATTTCATTCTTATACTTCACTTATTCTAAGGATTGTCACAAAAGAGATTAGGCATTTTCAACAACACATGTGCATAATCATTTTGAGATGACACTCCTCAACCCTAGAGACTTTGAGGAGGAATTCCACTCTAAGGGAAGGGTAATGTAAGGACCAACCCCCAATATAAATTCATGTGTAAAACAAGTTGATAGTTAGTGTTATTTTACTCCATGTAAGAAAATGTATTTTGAAAATGACATACATCTAGTTACAATTATTTTTAAAAAAAGGGAGAAGAAAATTATAGTAGGAATTGTATGTAATGTGTTATCCCTTCCAAGGAAGGAGAGGGAAATGGGTGAGGGTGAGGGTATGTGCAGGATCATGATGGGCCAAAAAGTGGCGATATGATGGGTTTTTGTAGGGTATGCGGCTGACAACTTTTTTTCAACCCAAAATTGATGAAATGAAAAGGGTTTTTAAAGGAGATTCTCAACTTTCCACCAATATAAATTATGCTTTATTTTGAATTTAATAAATAATTATTATTTATTTTCTAGTTGAATTACAACTAAAGTCCTGATTGATAAGCTGATTGAAAAACATCTATAGCTTTCAAACGGTATCACATTTTTTGAATCTGAAACATGCGTCACATTCTATGCTTTGCATAATATAGGATTAAAAATAAATAAAAAATCATGAATTTTTAACCAAGTTAAGGTGGTTAGACATACGAGTTTTTTTTATTTTTAAAAGTTGTAATAAAAAATTCATAATTAATTATTTACTTGGAAAAAATTACAAAAAAATATACATCACATCAATACATGAGTCCTCTACTTATATCTAAAATATTATAAAAAATATTATCATTTTATTGTGGTTAGGGTGGTGACAAACACCTACTTCTTATTTTTTCCTAAAATTTAAAAGTACTCTTGCATTGAAATTTCAAATTTTCACCAAATAGATTTTTCTTTTTAAATAAACCTAGTAGTTTAGAAAGTACATTCAATTTGCTACAAATTCTATTCTTACATTTTTTTGAAATAATATAGATAACTTATTCAAATTTTTATGTCAAGTTGCCTAACTCTGATTTTTCTTAATTTTTTGCCACTTAAGGGCTTGTTTTTTCCATGATAATCCTGCACATACCCGTGAATATTAAATTAAATACTTTCATTATTTGAATGTGATTGGTAAGTTACATAAATGTGTTGAATTTAATAAACAAGGTTAGAATTTTAAGTAATAAAATTTGTTAATGACTAACATTAAGTGGCAAATAGTTTTGCAATCAAACCAACATGATCAAGTTTTTAGTGAGCCAATGGTATAGGCCAAGGATTATTGAGGTATGTATTTTGATTATTTTCAAGATTAATAATTTAGTTTCAAATACTCATTTGTGTTATTCATATCATGAAGCATTAATGATGTAGGAGGTACAGGCCAAAGATTTTGGAGGTATGTAACTTGATTATTTCCAAGATTAATGATGTAGTTTCAAATACTCATTTTGATATTCATATCATGAAGCATTAACAATGTTGGAGTGTGTAGTCATGTAAATGGTCAATGAAAGGAAAACAAATCACCGAGACCCCAGATATCCCCACTTCACAATTATGAAGTATCATGTTTTGACATACAAACATGAGGATACATGCTATTTTATTGGTACTGTAGACATCCAAATTTGGACACTTAATTTATCCAAATTTATCACTTTTCATCTAAACATCCTCTTATCCTAGTTAATTAAGTAATATTTCTATTATTTAATTAATATCCTTAATTCTACCAAATCCCTAAGGTATTTAATTAATAATTAAATACCTTACCCTCCTTAATCCCCTTTTCATCAAATGAATTAAATAAATATTACATTTATTTAATTCCTCACATGCCATTTTCATCTTATCCTAATCCATCTCCCAATTTCTTCATTAAGGATGTGCACATGCCTAATCCTTGATTAGGATGTGTCACATCCTCCAAATTTTTCAAGTTGGCTTCTAATCCTCATTAACCCCTAATTATTCTCTAATTACTGATTTGTTAAGCCTAATTAGTACCTTGGTCAACTCTCCCCATCTCCCAAGGAATTTTTAATTCATTTTTATTCATCCAAGGCTCCTCTCTTCCCCATGTGAATTTTTAATTCACTTTTATTCCTCCTAGAATCCCCTTTTCCCATGCATCTTCTAGAATCTTTGACTTGTCACATCAAGTCACATGTGACAAACTCCCACCTTTTTGGAGACCCTCTCTTATCCACTAGATTCTCCCAAGCATGTGAATTTTTAATTCACATTTATTCCTCCAAAGAATCTTCTCATCTCACAATGTACTTCTAAGGTACATGTCCTTCCTCCACATCATGTACTCTCCTTCCACATCACCTACACATCATGCTGTCATTTTGTGCACTCATCTAGCCATCAATTTTATCTATTCGCATTTGCATCCAAGCATATAGTTAAAACTTGCATTTATGAATATTAAGAGCCATCAAGGAGCATACAAATCAAATCAAAATCAAGGGCCAACCAAGGAGTTTCAGCTATAAAGAGAAGATATAACCACTTGCAATTATCTTTCACTTTTTTTTTTGCATTAACAAGTTTCTTAGGCTAATCTTGAGGTGTTTCTTTATATTTTTCCATTGCATTTTAGTTATTTAGAATAGGTAAAACATTTTGATATCACATTTCTGGCACACCTAGTGGGACCCACAAATGGGTTCCTCAATTTCACATTTGCTATTATTGAGTTGTTTGCAAGAATACGTCACAGAAGGGCGACTGCGCCCTCCTGGTGACC
Source organism: Sequoia sempervirens (assembly GCA_007258455.2). Taxonomy (NCBI): domain Eukaryota; kingdom Viridiplantae; phylum Streptophyta; class Pinopsida; order Cupressales; family Cupressaceae; genus Sequoia; species Sequoia sempervirens. The sequence goes on from VDFB02112767.1 coordinate 105,360, forward strand.
GCAAAAGGGCGATTGCGCCCCTCTGGTGACTGTAGAAGGGCAACCATGCCCTCCTGGTAACCATAAAAGGGTGACCACGCCCTCTATTTTTCTACAGAAGGGCGATTACGCCCCCTTGGCTGAAATTTTCATCCTAATAGTTTCCTGTAGAAAGGCGACTACGCCCCCTTGGCTGAAATTTATGTGCTAACATTTTTCTGTAGAAGGGTGACTATGCCCCCTTGGTTGAAATTTTTGTGCTAACATTTTTCTGCAGAAGGGCGACTATGCCCCCTTAGCTGAAATTTTTGTGCTAACAATTTCTTACAGAAGGGCAACTACGCCCCCTTGGCTGAAATTTTTGTGCTAACATTTTTCTATAGAAAGGCGACTACACCCCTTTGGTTGAAATTTTTTTACTAACATTTTCCTACAAAAGGGTGACTATGCCCCCATTGATTAATTTTTTGTGCTAACATTTTCCTACAGAACAGCGACTACGCCCCCTTGGCTAAAATTTATGTGCTAACATTTTTTTGCAGAAGGGCGACTATGCTCCCTTGGTTGAAATTTTTGTGCTAACATTTTTTTGCAGAAGGACGATTGTGCCCTCTTGGTCACTACAGAAGGGTGACTGCACCCCCTAGTCATTGCAAAAGGGCGACTGCACCCTCTTATCAACACTGCAGAAGGGGGAATACCCCCCAAAACACATTTTGATAGGTAAAACTATCATTTTAGCTTCGTTTTTGTTCCTATTTTTTGTTGTTTTCAGGTACTAATCCCCTAGCATTGTTTCTTGCAAGGATATTTGTGTTTTCACTAACATTTTGTAGCATATTCCTGTGTAATTGGTGAAGAACACGAGATAAGACAACTAACAATTGCTTGCAGGGCCATTCATTAGCTCAGATTTTTTTTTAAACTATCCTTGCTATTGTCATTAATATAAGAACATAGTCTAATTAGGGGAAGTAATATTCATTTCTTGTTGTGTCTATCTTTTTTTGTTACCTAAAAGGGGCATTAGTTTGTCTTCACTTTCCCCTTGCACTTCGTGTGAGCCTGGGGAGTAGTTGGAAACAATTAGTGCTTTCTTTCTAGTGGGACCTGCTTGGGGATTTCATCACCACAAGGGATGATTCCAACCACACATATCGGCAGGGTATATAAAGGGGGAGAGTGAAAGCTATACCCAAATCCAGTCACGTCATAATTGGCAGAGCGTCGAAACTAGGGTGATACCTAGATAGACATGAAGAGTTGGTCTGAGCCCTTCAGTATCTCACTAGGATTCCTAACTCATGCTTGTGATGGGCTGGTGTTCACGGTTGTGCCTCAGGTACCGAGAGTATATTGAGGACTCCCTAGACAATTTGTGCTTCCTAGATTAAGACCTCATTGGCCATACCCTTAACACTAATCATAGGATTATGTTTGCTTGAAAATGTTTTCTTGTGAGAAACCAGTAAACTTTTGGACAAATTGGCCTTTATTGTTGTCATTTTAAAGTCCTTGCCATAGTCATTTTCATCAAACCAAGTCCCTATTTGCTACAGAAAGGTGACTATGCCCTCTGATTTATCACAAAAGAGTGACTGTGCGCTCTGATTTACTGTAGAAGGGTGACTGTACCCTCTGATTTACTACAGAAGGGAAAGTACGCCCTTCTAGTTACTGCAAAGGGGTGAATTTTCCCTCCTGAGCAGCCAAAATCACCCCGTTTAACTCTGTTTAGCCTCTAAATCATCGTCTAATCATTCCAAACCTTTATCTAATCATTCCAAGCCTCTGTTTTGTCATTTTAAACCTTTGAAACATCTATTTGGTCATTCTAAAGCACCATTTTATCATCCCAAAGGTCTCCGTTTAGCCATTCCAACATTCATTTGACTAAGTAGTCTTTCATCCCTTCTGATCCTTCATTTACTCATTTCGAGTACTCTTTCATCCATTCCAAGCATCCATCTCCTCATTCTGAGAGTTGTTTATCCTTTCCAATCAATTCTTTACTTGTTTCGAGCTTTCAATCATTCATCCATTCTAAGCAATCATTTACCAGTTTCGAGTGCTTGATCATCCACTCCTATCATTCATTTTCCCAATCCAATCATCTATTTCCTCAATCCGATTATCTAACACCCCATTCTAATCACCTGTATCTTACAACTCATTTACCTACTTAAAGAATCCACAAGGCAGTGGGGCGAATTTTCCCTGAAAAAGGGCAAATCCGCCCCTTTGTGAGGGAATAGTCACCCCAGAAGGGGGCATATTCGCCCCTTTGTGCCCTGAAAAAGGGAAAATTCGCCCCTCTATGCTTTGAAAAAGGGTGAATCTGCCCTTAAAAAGGGAAAATTTTCCCCTCTGTGCCCCAAAAAAAGGAAAATTTGCACTGAAAAAGGGAAAATTTTCCCCTCTATGCCCTAAAAAGGGCGAATCTGCCCTATAAAAGGGCAAATTTGCCCCTCTATGGGGGCATAGTCACCCCTATGTGAGGGCATAGTTTCCCCAGAAGGGAAAATTCACCCCTCTGCTACAAAAAGTTGGCAAACAAACATATCTAGTTCCTAAATCCGACCGGTGGAACCAATCCCATCATATCTTTCAATCCAATCCTAATTCCAAGCACTCATTCTTAGTACTCATTCGTCTATTTCAAATCTTCCTCCCCTCATTCTAAGAGTCATTCATTTGTTCCGAGCACCCGTTTTCCCATCATCAACTCCTTTTCTTAATTCATCAATTCATCACCAAAATCACATAAGTGCCACTTAGAACATCATTAGAGTCCATATCCAACATCAGACCATCTATCCCAATCGCTTAGACTTCATTTTGAAAATTTTGATTTTTGTGCTGAAACTTCCAGAGGCCATAACTTTTGACTTGGGTGTCCGTTTGAGTTGAAATTTTACAGGTGGTTGAGGTATGAGGTGGCATATGGATTCCTAATTGACTATAAGTCCCTCGGACCTTGTTTCGCCACATTTTTGGGGCCTCAAACTTCCATCTTAACCCTCAAAATCGTAATTTAGTATTTTTTTTTAGTTTTTGAAAAATCATTTTCGTTAATAACTTGGAATGCATGCCTCAAATTTGGGATGTTAGTTAGCAATTCATCCTATCTTAGTTTTGGGTATTTTTTGGGAAAAAACTGAACTCTCAAAAGCATGTATGTGAAGTTTCCTAAAATGGAAAAATTTGACAATTTTTTAAAATTGCCAAATATGGAAAAATTTTATTGTCAGCACCTTACGTTCTTTAAACCCAAAATTTGGTGTATAATCAATCCCATCACATCCTCCAATCATTCTAAGCTTCAACCCAATCTTGAGCTTTAATCTAGTCCCAATCTTAGCTTAACCAAAACCCTTATCTGAGCTTTAGTCATTTCAACCTTTCATTCATCCATTCTGAATAGTTGTTCTCCCTTTTCAATCATTTGTTTACTTGTTCTGAGTAAACACTCATATATTATGAACCTTCATCTATCATCTCAAACTCTGGTTTAGAGATTTTGATCATCCATTTACTTGTTCTGAGTAAACATTCATCCATTTCACACCTCCTTTTATCATCTCAAACTTTGGTTTAGCAATTCCAATCATTTATTTACTTGTTTCAAGTAAAAATTCATCCATTTCACACCTCCTTTCATCATTCCAAACCCTCATTCAGTCATTTTGATCATTCATTTACTCGTTCTGAGTAAACGTTCATCTGTTTCACACCTCCAATCATTTCAAACTTTCATTCAGTCATTCCAATCATCTGTTTCCCCATTCCAAGTAAACATTCAATCATTTCAAACTCTCGATCAACAATCTCGATCAATCATTCTATGTAATATTTCATCTATTCCAAACCTTCATCTTCTCATTCCAAGAATCATTCATCTATTGTGAACAGTTGTTTACTCGTTTCGAGTAGTCATTCATCCATTTCGATCAATTGTTTACTCGTTTTGAGTATTCGTTAATCCATTTTTTTATCATCCATTCCTCCAATCAAATCATTGTTTCAAGTTATTATCTAATTTGACCTAAGTGTTTGATCTGATCGTCATCATCAACATCCACTTAGGATTGTCATCCATCCTAAGTTAATCATCATCATTGGCCCAATCAACCCATTTTCAATCTCAAAGTGGATTCGGTGCCGCAATCATTCACTCATCCTTTAATCTGATCAATCAATATCCTACATCACCTAGGGTAATCTTTGAACAAGGCTTATAGTCCCTTTCGTCATCCTATCTGATCCCTCATTTGATCTTATCAATCATCAACCAGTCCAACCCAATCCAATCCAACCTGATCCAATCCAATCCAATCTAATCGCATCCCTATCCAATCACCTTCGACCCAATCAATCTACTTCCATCTCGAAGTAGATTCGGTGTCATAATCATCCTTTGATAATCAAATCTGATTGTTAGAATCAATCACATCACTTCATCCAATCATCCTAATCTGAGCTTAACCTAAATCCTGATTTGAGCTTTAGACTGTCCCCATCCATAATCTTTGATCCATCCTCTTTATCCTTTCATAATCATGAATCCTTATCCTCCATTAATAATGGTCAAGGGAAACCCTAATTACGTTGACAACGATAACAAAAGTCATGTCGATCAAGAAGAATATGACTTTGATCCCCTTGACACTATCATTGCTAGTAAGCTTTCTCCACCCACTTTCCAAAATCCAATCACATCTTCCAGTTATCCTGTTATGTCTTCATCCATGCCTAATCATACTCCTTATGCTACCTTTGACAAGGGATATCCATCATATCCATCATATCCTTCATCTACATCATCCTCTTATCCTAATCTACCATCACAATACCCCTATCCTAATCCCCCATCCGCATCCTCCTATCTCAATCCTTCATCCACATATACCCACTACCCTAGTCTTCCATACCAATCTGCTCACCCTAATCCTACATTCATACCTTCCTACCTAATCCTACATTCACACCAACCTATCCTAATCCAACATCCACATTTCCCTATCTCATTCCGCCACCTCAATCTTCCCATCCTAATCCACCATCCCAATACCCTTACTACAATCCACCACCCGCATCCTCATGTCCTAATTCACCATTCCAATACCCCTACCTTAACCCTCCCTCCAATCCTAATCCTCCATCTATTCCTAGTCCTACATCCAATCCCATTTCCCCATCTAATCCTAGTCCTCCAATCCATAGCCCTAATCCCCTACCAATCCCTAATCCTTCATCCACTCCTACCACGCCACCTCAACCTAGAGTATTCAATTTTTTCACTCTAGAAGTTCTCCAAGGACTTATGACAAAGAAGACATCTCCCACTCCACACCTTGAAGTTGTGGAATCATGTCATCCCAACCCATCATCCATGTTCATTAGTGATGAGATGCTTCTCCACCCAACACCTATCAATGATGATACCACCACTAGCACCACTCAAACCATTGAAACCATCACATCCTCTAAATCCACTGAGCCCCCATCTCCTACCATCACATCCTCTGAATCCACTGAGCCCCCATCTCCTACCATCACATCCTCTAAATCCACTGAGCCCCCATCTCCTACCATCACATCCTCTAAATCCGTTGAGCCCCCATCTCCTACCATCACATCCTCTAAATCCACTGAGCCCCCATCTCCTACCATCACATCCTTTGAATCCACTAAGCCTCCATCTCCTACCATCACATCTTTTGAATCCACTAAGCCTCCATCTCCTACCATCACATCCTTTGAATCCACTAAGTCTCCATCCCTTACCATCACATCTACCAAATCCATTGAACACCCACTTCCTACTCTGAGAGTCCTCGAACCCATCGACGACACCCAAATCAAATCCACTAAAATCCATTCCCATGAATGTTTTGAATCCTCCATCCCTCCATCTTCCCCACTTGAAGAGTCCCACCAAGACTCCATTATCATGCCTCTCACACACGATGAGTCATACGAAGAGCCTAATCCAAAGCATGCCAACATATCCCCTTCTTCATATCAAGATCCTACCATCCCATCTAGTCCACCTCAAGATCACAGTCCCCCATCCATTCCATCCCATGATCCCCTTGTCATTCAAGCTTCCACTACTCCATCTCCATCTCCATCTCATGAGACCACTAGCACAAATACAAATCCTATCGTATCCCCTAATCCCTCTCCTGATATCACCCATCCAAATATTGTTATCCCATCATCGCCTAAAACTACTATCCCCACACTGCTTGCATATCCCCTTGGTACTCTCACATTCTTCCATGGTGGCCTCCTCGTAGATGAAAAACATAGTGTATATACCACCCATCATCCTCCACCTAATAATGGACTTGCATCATGTTTTTAAAATAACACAAATCCTATCATGGATTGCATGCTCAAGAAAATGAACTATCAAGGAAAAGGTCTAGACCTTCATGAGCAAGGAATTTTGGAGCCCATCCAAGTCAACAAACAAGTCTGTATGCAAGGTCTTGGACCTATTCCCCAAGACTCACAATCTAAAGATGTTGGTAAAACCTCTAGACATCCTCAACAAGCCTTTTCCAAAAGAAATGTCGGCTCTTCCCATCGCCCCACCAAATCATATGCTGCCATCCCTCCTCCTCTATCGTATCACCTCAAAACAACTGTCCATATTCCTCCTTCATCTGCTCCATCCATTTTGGGTCCTTACATCCCTCCATCCACCCTCTCCCATCCTTCATCTAATCCATCCATCTTGTGTTCTTATGTCCCTCCACCCACTACGTCTACTTTGGGTCCATATATTCCAAGATCAACTCCTCCATCTCATCCTTTCATCCATCCAACACCTATCCATGTCATCCATCATAAACATCCTAATCAAGATCAACACAGGAACATACCTACACATTTTCCATCTACATGTAATCCTCATAATTTTATCTCCATTATTCTACATCCTCCATATCCTTACACCCATCCCATTGCTAGTAAAAGCACTTTGGATGCCAAAGCAAAAATGCCTAAATCTAAAGATCCACATGAACCTCAAGCTCCTCATGTCCCCTCTAAAAGACATGGTGAAGAGAAGAAAAATCTAAATCCAAACTAAATTTGTAGGCCACAGAGGCCCACCAAAGCAAAGATCAAAACCATGTGGATCCCAAAGAAAAAAGATGCAATGTCATCACATGAAAAATCTATAAGAACATCCAAAGTCACTAATCCAAAAGCTAATCATACACCCCTTTCATCTCCTAAGTTTTTTTTGGGTCCCTATGTCTCAAAAATCACCATTCCATCTCCTCCATTATCCCCACATTCTCCATCCCTTAATCCTATTATCTTTTCACATCCACCACCACATGTGCCAATGTTGGTCCTGAACACATCTCCCCATCACATATCCACCCCATCATTCTATCCATACCCTTTCCAACATCCCACCCATTACCCCATGTATCTCCCCCATCAAATCCCTCTAATTCATCCTCATGCATAATCCATTTATCCTAATAAGGTTGTACCAACATCCAACAGTCAGTTTGAACAAGGGCTCTTAATGTCTCATATAGAACTTGATGCTTGAGTCCATCCATATCCTTATCACATGTCTTCTAAATCCGCTTATCCACCTCCCTATCCTCATCTCCTTTTGCATGCTATCCAAAAATATAAAAAATAAAAATAAAATCCAAAAAATCCAAAAAAGTCAAAAAATCCACAAAAATCCAAAATGTCAAAAAATCCAAAAACATTAGGAAAATCCAAAAAATCCAAAAAATAATTAAAAAATAATAATAATAATAATAATAATAGTAAAGAGAAATAATCCATCCAATGGTGAAAACTTGGCAAAAAAGTGCCTTAGATAAGTACCATGATAAAAACCTGGCAAACAGGCATCATGCGTAAATCCCCATCTGCACTTGGGGGCAACTTCCTGATATGCATTCCCTCCATCCACTATGCTTCCTGCTATGCTTCCAGCTATGCACTCGTCTTCTTCCTATACCTATCTTCCACATCCTACCATCATATCCCATTTATCTCCCATCCCTCCATCCTTCTTGTGATCTTGATCAAAACAAGGGCACCTATCTATACATGTTTTGGCCACCTCTTGGTGTACCTTCCCTTCATCCATGTTCTGTTGTATTCCCTGGTCACTTATTTGATCCTCCTCCAGTTATCTTCTTTATCTTCCCATCCACTCGTCTTCCATTCCTCATGCATCATCATACATGACATATCTAGAGTGGGGGCATCTACTTCCTTTGTAACATAGTCCTTGGAGACATCATCTATCATAACATCCCTTCATCTCCCTATCCATCTATCATGACTTCTTATCTTCCTATCCATCTATCCTAGCATCCCTTTCATCTCCCAATCCTTATCTTCCTATCCATTCAAAGAATGTCTTCCATCCCCCATCCCTATCTCTCTATCCATTCTTTCATCTTTATCCTCATCCCCTCTCACAATCCCTTGTCATTGGTATCTAGTTGTAGGCCTCCCTTAATGTAGCCCAATGCCATTTATCTAATCATCATCACTCCTAATTCTATTGCACATCTTTCCAATCCCCTGTCACTTTTCATCACTCATCTATCTATCATATCATCCTCCCAAGTCATTTTAATGATTTGGATAACTATCCCATCCCTGGGCTTTATGTGATCGTCATCATCCTATCAAATCCAACAATTCTATCCTATCTCATCATATCGGTCCCATCTTTTTATCCACTCATCCTATCATCATTATTTAACCATCATTTATCTTTGGTCTTTTATCGAACTACGTTGCCTCTGTGTTTTCACGTAGGCAAGGCTGATCACTTGATCCACCCCCGGGGCTCCTCTATCATCTAGCATTAGTCTTTCTGCTCTATCCCTCCACTCCTTTATCATTTATCATCATTCTTTTCTCCTTTTCTCCATCCTATCTTTATCATCCATCAAATTCTCCATCTTGGTCAGTCTTCAACTTTTTCTCAAACTATGAGGGCTCTACACTTTCACGTAGGCAAAGCTAATCTTTGATCGGCCCCCAACCCCCCTAGGTTGCTAGGATGTGTCTGTCTCCTATCTTGTGTCATGCCTCTTGTTTCATGTCATCAAGTTATGCACTTATCTAGCTGGTTCTTAACCAACAAGATCCACTTGTATCATCAGATCCAATCGGTTTTGAATATCCTGCATCATATCGATCTTTTAGCTTAGTATCCATCATCGGTCTCAACAGGATGCATCCTTCCTAATAGACCTCATCAATCCCATCTATCCTCTTGATCCTATGGCAAAGGACATTTGAAATTGATTGCGATCTATTGATACCTTTTGGATTTTGTTTATCATTTGAGCTCCCTATCATCACTTGTCAAGGCCGCCATGATCCATCATATTATGGTGTGTTTTGATTGGTCAACATAGGGGCATATCTTGATCTTTTGTTTATTTGTTTCTTCTTGGTTGTCCCACGTATTACCCACCAAGATCTTTGTGGTCTTGTGTTATGTTGGGGCATCCTCGTGTGCTTGTGGTTATTCCAATACCTAGCCCGACCAAAGTCATGGTGACTTTGGGGTGTTGGGATAGCCTTCTTGTCTGTTGTGTTTGTTTATGCATTAGACACAAATCAGCCTTGGTTCTTCATACACTGGCATCTTGTGTCTTGTGCTATAGCAAAACTTAGTGCTTCGAATATTGAAAATTGCATTAGGATTGCATTTCATTTTTCATTCTATCATCTTGCATGTATCCCCCATCCTCTCATCTATCAAAAGCCCCCCATCCATTCATCCTTCATCCTTATCTCACATCTCTATCCAATCCCAATCCATTCCATTTATCCTGAATCATCTAATCATATCCTTGGTCTTGTTCCCAATCTTGTTACAAGCCTTGATCCAATCATCCTCCTCCTCCTCATCATCATCCAGATGTATTCTTCCATATCCCTTTGGTGTTGTTTTGGGATGTATCCTTCCCTCGTCAATAACACTTTCATCATCATCATTGGGAGGTATTCTTCTCTATCCTTTAGTGGTGTTTTGGGATGTATCCTTCCCTCATCAATACCACTCATTGGGATGTATCCTCCCCTATCCTCATGTTGTTTTGAGATCTCTCATTCCATCATTAACAACACTCCATCCATCATCAACCCTTTTTGGCTTGTACCTTGACTGGGGCAACATTATCTTCGTCTTTGCATCCATTTGTGCTTCCCAACCTCCTATTGCATTTTCATCCTTTCATATCCATCCCTTTGCATCCTCTTGCTCATCTCTCATTTCATCATCTAATCCATTTCGAGAGCACATTTGTGTTCTCTTTAACCCACATGTCCTCTCGAAAGGGAATCCTCAATCCCTAATCTTCATCTTCCACCCCATCATATTTCTTCCTAGTCATCTGTTTGATGACTGGGGAATCCTTCCCAATCTAACCATCTTCTTCTAGGTTCTATATTTTAATATTCTTTGAAATGATGCTACTTCGTAACACCATCTCAAAGAGGGGAAAAATGTAGACATCCAAATTTGGACAATTAATTTATCCAAATTTATCACTTTTCATCTAAACATACTCTTATCCTAGTTAATTAAGTAATATTACTATTATTTAATTAATATCGTTAAGCGCGCTTGAGCTGGAGCAGTACTGGGATGGGTGACCTCCCGGGACGGACTAGTGCTTCACCTTTGTGAGCATCACCTAGATGCAATGAGTGCTAAGTGGACCATTCGATAACATGAGAGATGGGTTCTTGTTGAACCACTACTCATGAAACATGGGTCAATGAGTTTGACTCGAAACTACACAGTTGAATCCTGATAGCAATATCATAATTTGACACGCTGTGGAAAAATACCTCCTACTTATCAATTGATGAGCTAAAGAGGCTCTATTATGAATGGTTCATAAGGCACAACACTTGTTGAAGGTTTTGCAAATGGGGTAACAACTCAAATGGGCTTAACCTTGGAGAAAACTCCCTGGTTAAGCGCCTTGAGCTGGAGCAGTACTGGGATGGGTGACCTCCCGGGATGGACCAGTGCTTCACCTCTGTGAGCATCACCTAGATGCAATGAGTGCTAAGTGGACCATTCGATATCATGAGAGATGGGTTCTTGTTGAACCACTACTCATGAAACATGGGTCAATGAGTTTGACTCAAACTACACGGTTGAATCCTTCGAGCAATATCATAATTTGACACACTGCGGGAAAATACCTCCTACTTATCAATTGATGAGCTAAAGGGGCTCTATTATGAATGGTTCATAAGGCACAACACTTTCTAAGGTTTTGCAATGGGTAATAATTAAGCGGGCTTAACCTTGAGAAAACTCCTCGGTTAAGCCGCTTGAGCTAGAGCAAGATCGGATGGGTGACTTCCTGATGGACCGTAAGCTTCACTGCGGAGCATCACCTAGATGCAATGAGTGCTAATGGACCATTCGATAACATGAGAGATGGGTTCTTGTTGAACCACTACTCATGAAACATGGGTCAATGAGTTTGACTCAAACTACACGGTCAAATCTCGAATAGCAATATCTTAATTTGCACCAGGAAAAATACCTCCTACTTATCAATTGATGAGCTAAAAGGGCTCTATTATGAATGGTTCATAAGGCACAACACTTGTTGAAGGTTTTGCAAATGGGGTAACAACTCAAGCGAAGCTTAACCTTGGAGAAACTCCTAGTTGAACGCTTTGAGCCGAGCAAGACGGATGGGTGATTCTCGACGGACAGCCTCTTCACCGCTATGAGCATCACCTAGATGCAATGAGTGCTAAGGGACTATCTCGATAACATGAGAGATGGGTTCTTGTTGAACCACTACTCATGAAACATGGGTCAATGAGTTTGACTCAAAACTACACGGCTGAATCCTCGACATAGCAATATCATAATTTGACACGGCAAAATACCTCCTACTTATCAATTGATGAGCTAATGGGGCTCTATTATGAATGGTTCATAAGGCACAACACTTGTTGAAGGTTTTGCAAATGGGGTAACAACTCAGCGGGCTTAACCTTGGAGAAAACTCACTGGTTAAGCTTGAGCTAGAGCAAAGATCGATGGGTGACCTCCCGGGACGGACCAGTGCATCACCTCTGTGAGCATCACCTAGATGCAATGAGTGCTAAGTGGACCATTCGATATCATGAGAGATGGGTTTTTGTTGAACCACTACTCATGAAACATGGGTCAATGAGTTTGACTCAAAACTACACGGTTGAATCCCGATAGCAATATCATAATTTGACACATTGTGGAAAAATACCTCCTACTTATCAATTGATGAGCTAAAGGGGCTCTATTATGAATGGTTCATAAGGCACAACACTTGCTGAAGGTTTTGCAAATGGGGTAACAACTCAAGCGGGCTTAACCTTGGAGAAAACTCCCTAGTTAAGCGCGCTTGAGCTGGAGCAGTACTGGGATGGGTGACCTCCCGGGATGGACTAGTGCTTCACCTTTGTGAGTAGCACCTAGATGCAATGAGTGCTAAGTGGACCATTCGATAACATGAGAGATGGGTTCTTGTTGAACCACTACTCATTAAACATGGGTCAATGAGTTTGACTCGAAACTACATGGTTGAATCCTGATAGCAATATCATAATCATTAATTCTGCCAAATCCCTAAGGTATTTAATTAATAATTAAATACCTTACCCTCCTTAATCCTCTTTTCATCAAATGAATTAAATAAATATTACATTTATTTAATTCCTCACATGCCATTTTCATCTTATCTTAATACATCTCCCAATCTTTTCATTAAGGATGTGCACATGCCTAATCCTTGATTAGGATGTGTCACATCCTCCAACTTTTTCAAGTTGGCTTCTAATCCTTATTAACCCCTAATTATTCTCTAATTACTGATTAGTTAAGCCTAATCAGTACGTTGGTCAACTTTGCCCATCCCCCAAGAAATTTTTAATTCCTTTTTATTCATCTAAGGCTCCTCTCTTCCCTATGTGAATTTTTAATTCACTTTTATTCCTCCTAGAATGCACGTTTTCCATGCATCTTCTAGAATCTTTGACTTGTCACATCAAGTCACATGTGACAAACTCCCACCTTTTTGGAGACCCTCTCTTATCCACTAGATTCTCCCAAGCAATGTGAATTTCATATTTATTCCTCCAAGGAATCTTCTCATCTCCTAATGTACTTCCAAGGTACATGTCCTTCCTCCACATCATCTACTCTCTTTCCACATCACCTACACATCATCTCACCCTTAGCCATCTTACATTCCACATGTCAAAATGTGAGGGCTTGTGAGTCCTCAACTCACCTTAGCCCTCCATCTTGGCCTTGTTGGGTAAATCTCAATGATTGAATTATTTAGAGAATTCAAGTTTCTCTATAAATATCCCATCCTCTAAGGAATTTCGAACACTTAGTCATTTTGCAACTAAATGTTGTCATTTTGTGCACTCATCTAGCCATCAATTTTATCTATTTGCATTTGCATCCAAGCATATAGTTAAAACTTGCATTTAGCCATATCAAGAGTCATCAAGGAGCATACAAAGCAAATCAAAATCAAGGGCCAACCAAGGATTTTCAGCTATAAAGAGAAGGTATAACCACTTGCAATCATATTTCACTTTTTCTCTTTGCATTAACAAGTTTCTTAGGCTAATCTTGAGGTGTTTCTTTATGTTTTTCCATTGTATTTTAGTTACTTAGAATAGGTAAAACATTTGGATATCACAAGTACATTGCATGTGTTGTAGAAAGGTAACTCATAGTCTACTTGGTGAACCATTTTAAAAAGGTGTAAGAAGAAAAGTGGAGGTAATTAGACCATTTTTAGAGGACCCTCATCCATGTGCTTAGGTTTAGGGCTCAAGTGGAAAAGGTAAAAAGGTTATTGGCGATTTTTTTTATTGGGGGGGAAGAGTAGATGAGAAGAACGAGGGATTTTCAATAGGTCTAATCTTCTTGAGCAACAATATTTTCCTAGGAGGTAAGCCTTATTCCATATTTTTACTTGAATGTTTATAGAAAATATGTTGTGATCTTATGAAAATTGTGGTGAAACAAACCTAGTTTATGGAAAATGCTCAGATTAAAGGTTATTTCTATGCACGAGTGTATCTTCCTCTATAGTGTGAGTTTCATAAGGTTAAACAACCATGTTCATGGGTAGGAATATCTGGGTAGGAGTTATGTTTCCTATGTTTTAATTGAACTACTAGGGTTTTTGAGTGATCTTTTTGACTCGGGGGTTGACTAGAACCTCCTACAGTTCCATGATGTCTTCTGGTTGGGTGGAGATATTTTTTTGTCACAATTTTCTTGTGAAGATGGTGCTAGTTCAATTGGTTGTAACCCTTTTCCCTATGAGATGTTTCTCATAGAAGGGTAGATGGAAACACCTGTGTACAGCTGAATAAGTTATGTCAAATTTTTTGTGTATCAACCATGTCATGAGAGAGGAAAAGATGTATAAAAGATAAATATTATGCAGTGTTTCAAACCTCAAATATGGGGATTAAAGTGCATGTTGAAACTATCATTGTATTTTTTTTGTTGAAAATTTAAACCAATATAAATACAGGCACATGTATGGAAACCTAAAGCAACACCATAAAGTTTGTAATTATTTACTTTGGTACTTAGTTTTAGATATGTGTCGAGTGTATGGAGCTGATTTACTCTTCCTATTAAATGGGTTTTTATTTAAATGTCATTCTTGAAATATACCATTTTTGTATGTATATAATCTAGCATTAGTCTGTTCGAATAAGGTGAGCTAATGAAACCCATATGTTGAGGAAAAAAAAAAAAGTAAAGGAGCACAATGTAGAATGTTAGAAACAATGAATGAAGATAGGTCCATGTTTTTAATAATTTAACAAAAATTGCAATGCAAAAACATGTTAACCCAACTATGGTTTAATTTCTTAAAGGAAAGTACACACCAAAAAGAAACAAAAAAGAAGGCATGGCATGTTGAAATGGGCACAGTTCAACCCTAAGCAACTAGGTATATCTGGCCATTGAGCCACTTGAGGGGCAGCAAATCCATTTCTAATATGGTGGCCCATATGGGTGTCATCCCACAATAATAGGTTACACTTTTTGGCCAAACATGACATTGAAAATGATGTAAACTAGTGATTTGTGAGATTTTTTCTGTAGATTTTAAATGTATTTTAAAAAAAAAAAATTGAAATTAAATTATAATTTTTTTGCGTCTCCTTTGATAACTAGTTTTTAATAGTAAACAACATTTTTAAAAAGTGGTGTGTACTTCGGCTCGCATAACATTTTTTCTATAAAGGATAAAATTCTGATTCTTTTGTATTTAGGTTGGTAACACAAGTATCTAGTGGTTTCATTTTATTTCATAGCATTTTGTTGAATTTTTTTTTAATTAACTTTTGAAGTCAAAACAATTATAATTTAGACATAGGTGCACTTTGGCTCGCATAACTTTTTTGATATGTATTGAAAT
This sequence comes from Sequoia sempervirens, assembly GCA_007258455.2. Lineage (NCBI taxonomy): Eukaryota > Viridiplantae > Streptophyta > Pinopsida > Cupressales > Cupressaceae > Sequoia > Sequoia sempervirens. The sequence goes on from VDFB02112767.1 coordinate 120,836, forward strand.
TCAATTTTTCTTTTTTTGTTGGAACGAGGACATCAATACCTAGGTCCTATATATTTTTCAATTTTTTTTCCTCAAATTTACTATTTTTCCACAATGATTTTTCACCGAACTTGATGTTCGGTGAAAAACCTATGTACAGTAAAACTAAAAACTAAAATATAAAATAAAAATAAAATATATTAAATTTATAGTTTTTGGAAAACACATTTCGATCACTACAATCATCCAACTCAGTTTATCAAGTTGACTCCATTTGCACCTCCTTCCCAAACTTCGATAGTAAAAAAAAAGGCATAAATTTTGAAATGGTGGAGGGGAAGGTGAAAAAAGGGGGTTCATTAGATCCCCCCTTCTAATGAAGGGGGTTTGAATGAACCCCCTTCATTAGAAGAGGGGTTCATTCGAACCCCCCCTATATGGTGCAAGAGGGGGTTCATTAGAAGGGGGGGTGGTTCATTAGAAGGGGGGGGAGGTTCATTCGAAGGAGGGGTTCATTAGAAGGGGGGTGGTTCATTCGAACCCCCTTCATTAGAAGGGATAAAACATTTTAAATTTTTTGATGGGCATTTCTAATTTTTCTTCATTCAAAAAATTGTAACCCACTATTGTGGGTTTACCTGGGCCCAATGCCACAGGGCTTCTAGGGAGTTCTAAACCAAAGAAAAAAAACAAAAAAAATGCTATATTAAATTATAATAATAGAAGTTTTTATTTTAAAATAAAATAAATAAATAAGGGGAAAAAAATTGGGAGGAGTCAGCCTCCAAACCCCCAAGCCACTTTTGCTGATAGCACTTTTCCTTTTCACCAACAACCTAAAATTGACAATTTTACATGAGTTTTAAGCATGCTCACGTAAATGAAAAATTATGGTCGATATCCTATTAATGAGCATATCCGCATTTAAGCATTACGGCCTAAACTTAAGCACACAAGGTTGATTTCCCTATTTAAACAGAAATAAATATAAAACAATAGATCATGAATAAAATTAAAGGAAAATAAATAAGAAAAAAAAACTGTAAATAGTTCCTAAAATCATAACATCAAATAAAAGCAACGAGATCACATATTAAGCTTGAAAATAATCAAAATGCATACCTCAAAAATCCTTGGCCTATACCATTGGCTCACTAACAACTTGATCATGTCGGTTTGATTGCAAAACCATTTGCCACTCAATGTTAGTCACTAACAAATTTTATTACTTAAAATTGTAACCTTGTTTATTAAATTCAACACATTTATGTATTACCAATCACATTCAAATAATGCAAGTATTTAATTTAATATTCACCCTCGCCCATTGCCCTCTCCTTCCTTGGAAGGGGTAACAAATTACACACAATTTCTACTATAATTTTCTTGTCCATTTTTCTTTTAATAATTTTAACTATGTATGTCATTTTCAAAATACATTTTCTTACATGGAGTAAAATAACACCGACTAGTAACTTTATTTACACATGAATTTAAATGCATATCCAATCTTAGGATTTTACATAGAGCCATTTTTAGAAGATTCACTATATTAGAAATTAATGTGTGCAAGGCTTGATGCAAAGGTAGTGTGATGAAGAAGACATTAGGGAAACCCTAATAGAAGATTAGTACATGGATGGGAATCTTGAGGAAATCAATACATATCAGTGAAGGAGATTTAAAATAGAAAATAATCTTTGACTAAGTATGGAATGAAGTGGAATAGAGAAGAGAGAAGAGAGTTACAGAAGACATAGTGCATAGTGTAGAAGAGTATTCTAAGCTTCTTAAGGAAAATAAAGAATGCACTAGCAGAGAAGAGGAAGATAAAAGCAGTACAAAAGGGGTGCAGAAGATTGTGCAGTTGCAAGATAAGTTGCACAACATTAGATTGTAATCAAATTGTAACATCTTGAGCTATAAATCTGATTGGTGGGTGCTATTAGATATCTGGGTAGGTGCTCATAGGAGGGATTTGGTGCTTCCTTGGAGTGGGTTCTCCTAAAACCAGGGGATTGGTTTCTCCTTAGGTTGGTGCCCTTAAACCTTGTAACTGAACATTTATCTTTTAATGGTGGATTAGGACAATAGATCCTAACAACATTCCTCACAATGGTTTTTCCCATATTGGGTATTCCATGTACATATTGTGTTATGTGATGATTGTGTGTTTTCATGTTTATGTTGCTACATCATAAGCCTCAATCTACACTTTAAGGGTTTAAGCAAGTTATCTGGTCAAATTTTTTTAAGGGCTGAAAATTTTAATATCTACTAATTTTCCCCCCCTTTGAGTAAACAATTATGTTCCAACAATCATATGAGGTATGGAGAGGAAAACTAGCATCAATAAGACACCTTAGAATATTTGGAAGCAAGTGGTACATCAAGAGATATGAAAAAAATTTGGGTAATTTTGATTCAAGATTAAATGAAAGTATTTTCAATGGTAATTCTTTATGAAGTTAATCCTATAGATGTTATAAAAAAATATTGAAGAGGATATTTGAAAGTGAAAATGTGAGAGTTGATGAGACTATTTAGTCTACTATTATTATATAAGTAGAATATGATAAAGAACCAATTCACAACAACATTGAATATTTAGAAGTTGTTCCAAAAACTCGAACAGAGTATGTTCAAAAGAATCACTTTGTAGATTAGATCATATGTGACAAAATAGTGGGGTTTACACTCAGAAGAAACTTGAGAAAGTAGATGAGCAAGTACACTTTGTATTAATTTTAAAGATATATCCCAAATCATACAAAGAAGCAAACAAAGAGAAAGGATGGATATTAGCTATGGAGGAAGAATTGAATCAAATCATGAAGAACAAAACTTGGAACTTTTCCCAAGACCTAAAGGAAAGAATGTGATTGGAACCAATTGGGTGTTCAAAAAAAAGCTAAATGAAGAAGGTGAAGTGATATGGAACAAGGAAAGACTTGTGTATAAAGGGTATGCTCATGTTGAAGGTATAGACTTTGAAGAGACATTTTCTTTAGTGGCAAGACGAGAGGCAATACAAATATTTTAAGCTCTTTCATCTTTCAATAATTTAAATGTATACCAGATGGATGTGAAGTCAACATTATTGAATTGACAACTTGAAGAAGAGGTCTATATTGAACAATCCAGAGGACTTCAATATTCTAACAATCATGATTGTGTTTTTAGATTGAAGAAGGGTTTTTATGGACTCAAACAAGATCCTAGAGCTTGGTATTCTAGATTAGATGGATACTTGTAGCAACAAGGATTCCAAAGAGGAAGTGTGGATAGTAATTTGTACATAAAAACAAAAGGAGAACAATTGATGATAGCTATGGTCTATGTGGAAGATATAATTTTTGGTGGTAGTAGAGATGATATGTACAAGGAATTTCAAAAGGTGATATAGAATGAATTTGAGATGTCTATGTTAGGAGAACTATCTTTCTTTATTCAAATTATACAATAAAAAAATCATTTTCATCTCATAGCATAAGTATCTCAAAGAGATGTTAAGCAAGTTCATGATGGAATATTGCAAATCGGTGACAATGCCTATAGTTTTAGGATGTAAGTTAAGTAAAATGTTGAGTCTGCTTTGGTAGATCATAATTTGTACATTTCCATGATTGGAATTTTTTTGTATATGATAGCATCCAAAAAATGATATTATATAGGTAGTTGGAATGGTTGCTAGATTTTAGGCACCACCTAAAGAGACTCGTGTTAAAGAAGTAAAAAGGATGTTCAGGTATTTGAAGCTACTAAATATTTTGTATTGTTGTATCCAAAGAGTGAAAAATTCACTTTAACTGCATACATAGATGCAAATATTGCAGGATGTGTTGATCACCATAGGATCACAACTGGTGGTGCATTCTTCCTTGGTGACAGTTTGGTTTCCTAGTTGAGTAAGAAATAGGAATCAATTTCTCTATCTACAATAGAAGTATAATACATTTTTGTAGCATCATGTTGCACTTAGGTGTTTTGGATGCACAATTTCAAGAAAATGAAGATTGAGCTTGAAGACCCTATCACTATTCTTTGTGATAACACGAATGTAATAAATATTTCAAAGAACCTAGTGATTCACTCAAAAATAAAACACATTGTAATCAAGTATCATTTCTTGAGGGAAAAGGTTGCAGAGAAGGAAGTAAGATTGGAATATTTGGATACAAAGAGAAAGTTGTAGATATATTCACAAAGACACTTCCCAAGGAGACATTTGAGTTTCTCTAGCAAAAGTTAGGAGTTGTTTCCTACTCCTATTGAATCAAGAGGAAGCACAGGGTGAGGGGGAGCTTGGTCTCCCTACTACAAGAAGGATTGGTTGTCTTGTGGAGTATTTTTAGAGATAGTGTATCATGGACTGAAGGGGATTCTATCCGAGAAATATTTTTTCAAATGTTAGGAGGATAAGGATGCAGATGAAGATTTTATAATGAGTGTGGAAAAGTGCCACCTCCTTGCAGGGGGGAAATTGTTGACCCTTTTTCATTGATGTCAAAGGAGGAGAGATCTAACTCAAAATGATGTATTGAGGAGATGTTGTGTTGGAACACAACAATCTACTTGGATGGGGGTTAATCAATAGAAAAATTAAACCTTAATTTTTAATCCTTTTAATGTAGATTAAACAAACATATAGAGATCGTACACAAATACTCATAACACTAGATATACATGGAAAACCCAATATGGGAAAATCCACGATGAGAATAGCTACTAGGATCTACTATCCTAATCCAACCTCACAATAGAACCTCATTGATTACAATGTTTAGGGGCACCAACCCTAAGGAGATAACAATCCTTTGATTTAGGAGCACCAACTCCAAAGAAGCACCCACTTCCTAACTAAACACTAACTAAGCTATCTGATGGCACCAACCAATCAGATTTACAATGTAAGAGTTATGGAGCTACAACTCCAAATTACAAATGATTCAAATGAATCTAGTTCAATGTTCCAAACCTCTTATAGAACAACTCATTCTTTGCTTTAAATTTATGCAATAATTCTTTGTACTATTGCAAACTCATTTATGTGCTCTTTTATTCTCTTCTCTATAATCTACACTATAGAACATCCTATGTTCTAGCTCTCTCTTTCTCTATAGCATTTATCTCAACATCTTCATCATCACTTCTCTTTTTTTAGTAGTTTTTCTGCACTACTTTACACTTGATACATACCCTAGATGATTTTTTGAGTTACATTCTAGGTATTCTTATCATAACATATGCATAGTAAGCTCTATCACATTCATCTCCCTCTTTTTTTCAACTTCACATACTTTTCTTCATCGACAAGTTTCTTTTGTACCTCGATCCCTAGACAACCAACAACATTCAATCCATTTTTTATATTTGGCATCAATAAAATCTAGGGTTTCATGCTTGATCGACCTATTCCATATTTCATAGCCACCTATGTATTAATGTCATATTCCATTTCCTCCAATCACCAACAAGAATGTAGCTGCGGAAATTACTCATTTTTTTACACCATAAATCCATTTGTCTAAATAGGTAGTTTCACCATTTTGCCACATAGCCATTGATAGAATCAAATCTTTAACCACTAGCCATTCACCTCTATTTTTTGTGCATGATTAGACGTTTATCACTTAGCCACCTAACTTTAAATCTGCACCATCTGATTAAACTAGATTTAAATGATGTCTATAGATCTTTAATGATTCACAATAATGATGTAAATCATTTATTCGATGCAATCAATGAATGCCACTTGTCATCGTAAACATGTGTCGCCTTTCCTATGTTTCTATTTTGGTCAACTCAAGTCAATGCAAGCTTCCTATGGAATTAATCCTTCATTTTCAACAATCTTATTCTTTATTTCCACTGGGGGTCAGGGATCACTAATCTCTCTTACCTTATACTTTGTGTGCATTGCAGGACTTAATAAACAATCCCAAACACTTAAGTTCGAAGCTTCTCCATACCTGTCGAGGTTTGAACATCAACCTTACTTTTTACCTTCTACCTTCATTCTAGTACAAATCAAAACTCCAACCTATGAAAATCTTAACTCTAAAACTTCAAAACACCTTTGGTTTTCCTGAAGACTCAATTCATGTCATCATATACTCGCTAGCCTTGACCCTTTTGGGTGTTGGCCTTTGAAATTTTTTCTTACTACATACTTATCACTTACCTTCCTTTTGAAAATTCATAATCCATCCTTCTAAACTATGATGCTTGAAACTATCCTTCACAGACTTAGCAATTTTAACCCTTTTGATTATTAGCCTTTAGTTTTCCTTCATATTGTTTACTGCTTAATGATAAGGTGCAAGCCTTATCTCCAACCTATGATGCCTAAAACCTTTCTAGGTGTCGAGGTTTTGGGTTCCACCATACCCCTTTCTCCACTTTTTGTTAAGGCATAAGCCTTAATGCCAAAGTTCAATGCCTGATGCCTTTTAGGACTTACACCTTTCTAACTCCTTTTTCTTTGTGCAATCACTATAAGGTATTTCAAATGCCTAATGTATGAATCCTTTTAGACTTAACAAAAATTTTCATTATTTCACTAAGGGATTCAATATAATGTATGATCAAATCCCAAATTCTAAAACCTTTCAGACTTAGCATATTATTTTCAACATTTTTTTGAGGCATGCAATATAGTGTATGACCGAAGCCCGATGTCCAAACTTCTCTAGCACTTTTGTAACACTTCACTATTTGCTTCATTGATTCCCTTTTTTACATCAACCAATAATCTCTCCATATAATATTACTTAAATCTCTTTTTCACATCAATGCGGTGCCCTTTTGACATCAATGACAATCATATTGCCAACAATCTTCCCCTTTGTCATTGTGGAAAAACCAAATGCTCTATACCAGCTGTACCAATTTGAGTGTGCATACATCAATATAAATCATTCTACACATCCACCTTTCTCCCCCTTAGCAATCAACTATCTACAATCACAACTCCCCATTAAACATATCTTCGCATATTGCAAACATAGAGCATTTTGCTCAATTTCTCCCCTTTTGATATTAATGGAAAAGGGACTCTTCAAGACTACTAAAACCATTAAATTGTTCTCTCTACCTTTGACCAAACATTTTTACCCCTTTATCAAATGAAAGGAGTCTATCCATGACATCTGCAACCATTATGTCATTAGAAATTTGTAAAACAAATCATACCTAAATTGAATTCTCTCTTTCTTCTCCAGAGCTGAATAAAGTTTATGTGAATCTCTCTTTGGACTCATGTCCCATCACTAAGGATTAGTTATGTGAAGTAGAAGCAACCACTTTGGGTGCTTCCTTTTGACCTTTCTCTTTCGACACCTTCTTCGGCTTCTTCTCTATCTTGTTTTTCTCTTTTATATATGATTTCTAATTTTTTGCTTACTCTGGGAGGCATTATTTTCTATATTCTCTATAATTTTTGTCTTACACAATTTGTTCTACATTTCTTATCTATGTGACAAAAATTATTCCAATTGTAAAACATTACATTCATATCCACTAAAGGAGCAAATGAATTTACATTCAAACAAAATGTTCCCCTTTTGTACATAACTCTACACTCACTAGCCCTCTGATCAAACTAATTATAGGTATAACAATAACCATAGAAACATGAGGGATACCTAGTAATAGAATTTATTTTTGCAAGATGAGGAGGTCTCCTTGATTTTGGATTCTTCAAATCTCTCACCCTAGTGAAACTATTTGCATCAGCTCCCTTTATGTTTTGCTTCTTCTTCAAGTCTTCAAGAACTAATTTTTTAATCTTCTTATCTATTCTAAGCTCCTTTTCTCCATCAACTTTCTTCATCTCAACAAGGATTTTTTCATATTTCTTATCTCTAGGGTCTTTCTTCTTACATGCTTCCTCACTCATTATTCAATGTTTTTATTTTACTTTGAATTTTTCATATAAATTTGCAAATGCACCGATAGTAGGACTCTTTCCTTTCTCAAAAACCAAGACAAAATTTTCTTTTGAAGGATTTTGTGAGTTAATCTCATCAAGAATATCTAAGCCTCCTTTCAACTTCAATCCTCTATTAATCTATTTTTTATCCTTTTCGAGCTCTTTCCTTAAAGATACTATTTCAGCTTCCAGCTTCATGCACTCATCAAATTTAGACTATAGTTCAGATTTGACTACATATTTTATTCTCTTAGCTACTTTAACTTGTGTCTTCAATTTGATCAGAAACTTCAAGTTTTTGGACATCTTTTCAGTTTCTTTTTATGCAAGCTTTTTCTATTTTTAATTGTCCTTCCTCAAGGTGTCAATATCATCTAAAGCATAGATGAGTTCTCCTTCTAAGTCCACTTCTCCTTCTTCTTGTTCATCGTAATTTTCAATCACTTTTCCTTCTTGATCAATAGAATCCTTTTCCATGGACTCATCTCCCTCAACCACACAGGCACAATCATATTCATCATCTAATGTATTACTAACATTAGATGAACCACTTTCTTCTTTTGTATGCAAAATCTTCTTATTCTTAAAGAAGTTCTCTTTCCTTTGGAAGAAGGGTTTCTTTGTATTACTATCCACTATTTTATTAGAGTTATTCTTTTCATCATAAGAGAATTTAGAAGAAAAATGTCCTATTTTTCCATAGTTAAAGCATTTAAAGGGTAACTTACCTCTATATTTTCTAGAGCCTCTTCTCAGTCTTCTAATGAAGTTGGTTTCTTCTTCATCAGTCTCCTTAGATTGGATTTAGATGCTTCAATCTTTTTTTTCCTATCTTCTTTTAATGTTGCTTCTCTATTAGATTTATCTGCATCTACCATTCTCATCTCATAGGCAATGAATGTTCCATGCAACCCGTCACCAGTGAGTTTCTCCAAATATCTTGCTTCTTTTATTACAAAATTTTTAGTCATACCTGCATGGAAAGGATCTAAGTACCTTTTTAACAATTATTGATTCTTTTATTTCTTCTCCTAGCCATTTGATTGCATTAACTATTTCATCTACCCTAAGTAGATAGTTCATAATCTTCTCCTTTTTAGTCATCTTCAAAATTTCAAACTTTCCCTTGTAAGTTTGTATCTTGGCCTACATTACCTTCTCATCACCTTTATAGATGCTCCTCAACTTGCCCCAAAAATCATGTGTTGTTTGAAAATGAAACACTTTGAAAAACACCAAGCTAGACAATCCACAAAGAATAACATTCTTTTCCTTAGCATCATTCTCATATGCCCTCTTTCTAGCATGAACAGTAGGAGATGTAGTAGGGATTATGTATCCATTTACAATAGAAATCCATACATAAAAACCCAACAAGGACAAGTATGTTTCCATTCTAATGCTAAAAAATGCATTGCTTGATCCTTCAAATAGACGTGTTTTATTTGAAGAGGAACCTACTTGACTAGCCATATTGTGTTCACTATCCAAGATCTACCATAGTTGATTAAGCTTCTCCAAAGGAACCAAGGCTCTGATACCAATTGATGGAACACAAAAATCTACTGAGAGGGGGGGTGAATTAGTAGAACAATTAAACCTTTCTTTTTAACCCTTTTAATGTAGATTAAATAAGCATGCATAGATCTCACACAAATACTCATAAAACTATATATATGGAGAAAACCTAATATGGGGAAAACCATGGTGAGAATAGCTACTAGGATCTACTATCCTTATCTAGCCTCACAATAGAACCTCATTGGTTACAATGTTTAAGGGCACCAAACCTAAGGAGACACCAATCCTTTGATTTAGAAACACCAACTCCAAGGAAGTACCCACTCCCTAACTGAGCACCAACTCAGCTATCTGATGGCACAAACTAGTCAAATTTACAATGTAAGAGTTATGAAGCAACAAATCCAAATTACAAATGATTCAAATGAATCTAGATCAATATTGTAAACTTGTTGTGGAACTACTCATTATTTTATTTGCATCTATGCAGGCATTATCATTGTTGCTCCTAACTCAACAACTCATATCTATACTCTTCTCTTCTCTTCTCTATAATCTACACTTTATAACATCATCTAGATTCTAATTCATATTTCTTTGTAGCTGCTATCTTAGAATTTTTATCCTCACTTCTCCTCTTTATTCAACTATCTCTCTGCACTACATCACACTTGATGCATACCCTCAATGATTTTTTGAGTTATAGTCTAGGTATTATTCACATAGAATGTGCATACTAAGCTCTCTCACATTCATCTCCCTCTTTCATTCAACTTTACATACTTTCCTTCACTAACAAGTTTCTTCTACACCTCAATCCCAACACCACCAACAATATTCAATGCATTTTCTATATTTGGCATCAATCAAATCTATGGTTTCATGATTGATCAACCTATTCTAAATTTCACAACCATTTGTCAATTAATGGCATTTACAATTTCTCCCAATCACCAACAAGAATGTAACTTGGGTGGTTACTGTGTTTTTCTGCACAACAAATCCATTCATGTAAACTAGGAGTTCCACTATTTTTTTACCTATCCATTGATAGAATAAAATATTTAAGCCCCAACCATACACCTCTATTTTTGTTCCATGATTAGATGTTTATCACTTAGCCACCTCACTTTAAATTTCAACCATCCAATTAAACTGAATTTAAATAATGGTCCTAGATCTTTAATGAATCACAACAATGATGTGAATCATCTATATAGATTCAATGCAATCAATCAATGCCACCTATCACCATGAACACATGTCACATTTCTCATGTTTTCATGCTCTTCAACACATGTTAATAGAATATTCCCTTGGAGTTACTCCTTCATTTTCAATGATCTTATTATTTCTTTCCATTGGGCTTGGGTATCACTAATCCCTCTTACCTTATGCTTAGATTTCATTACAATACTTGACAAGAAACCTCAAACACTTAAGTCCAAATCTTCTCCATACCTATCAGGGTTTAGCCATTAGCCTTACCCTTTACATTCTACCTTCCTTCATTCCATTGAAAACCTACAATTTGAACTCCAAAACTCTAAAACATCTTTGGTTTGCCTAAAGACTTGGATTACATCATCATATACTCACTAGCCCTGACCCTTTTGAGTGTTAACCTTAAGGCTTTCTTCTTATTGCATACTTACCACTTACCTACCTTTTGATAAGGCATAAGTCATCCTCCCAAACCATGATGCTTGAAATTTTCCTTCACAGACTCAGTAGTTTTAACCCTTTTGGGTGTTAGCCTTCAAGTTTCCTTCATATTGTTTATTGCTTACCTTCTATAGCATTATGATAAGGTGTAAGCATTATCTCTAACCCATGATGCCCAAAACATTTTTAAGGTCAGAGTTCAGGGCTCCTCCATATGCCTTTCTCCAATTTTGATAAGACATAAGCCTTAACACCAAAGTTTGATGCTCGATGCCCTTTCAGACTTACACCTTTCTAACTCCTTTTTCTTTGAGTAATCTATATAAGGTATTTTTGATTCTTGATGTCTGAATACTTTTGAAATTTAAACAAATTTTCTTCATTTCACTAATAGATTCAGTATGAGGTATGATCGAAGCTTAAATTTTGAAACCTTTCAAACTTAAGAAATTATTTTTAACATTTCTTTGAGGCATATGATATAGTGTATGATTGAAGCCCGATGTTTGAACTTCTGCAACACTTTTGTAACACTTCACTACTTGCTTCACTAATGCCATTTTTGATATAAACCAACAATCTCTCCTTCTAATATTACTTAGATCTCCTTTTGACATCAATGAAATTCCCTTTTTACATCAATTCCAATCATATTGCCAATATGTTGAGCTCAGAATGCTGAATTTCTTAGAAAGAATATGATCTCAAAATGCTATATCTTTCATTTGGGGAGAGAGTGAAGAAAATTATAAAACAAAGAAATCATTCAAAGGAGGAGATTTTTCTTCATGTGTAGGGGTATGTGTAGGATCATGATGGGCCAAAAAGTAGCAATATGATGGGTATGTTGTAACGCCCCACTGAAGTTTCCATTAAAACAAAGCGTAAAGAACCAATTAACCGATTTTTTTAAATTTTTTTTTAAAGTTATCCAATTACACTTTTGTTTTAAAGATTCCAAGATGATGTTACTAAAACATAAAAAATAAGAACATCACATCATAACATAAAATATAAGTACAAATTAAATTCATGAATGATCCAATTTTCAAAACTTTTATACAATCAGGTTACAAATATATCCAAATTACATCAAGTGAGATTTTAATAAATCTCAATACATCATAGTGATGATACAATGAGTACACTCATACACATGAGGTAAATATACAAAGAGGATAATGATCTCATCATATCAAACATCCATGTCTTCGAACACGTTCAATGTCCACTGTCACGAACAAGAAAGTGACATGAACCCGCTCCACAGACAATGTTAACCAAGTATAGCAATAATTGTAAGAAGACCCAATGGTGAATAATAGCATAGTTTCCTCCCAATTGCGTGGAACCTGAAGGTCCACTCCCTCTGTGCTAGGAGATAATGAGAGGTCCATAAAATAGTCAAACATACAACAAAGAATAGACATCACATAACATGGTTGACAAACACATAATAATATGAAAGTATCTAAATTACATGATTACAATAAACTCCCAGAGGCAACAACAGTAACAAGGGTGACTCTACATAAGAGACCACAAACATACTTCAGGACAAAGTGTCATCACATAGTTGTTCTAGGTTACCCTGGTGAATCTTCCTAGACTATCGGCCCTCATTCAGAGTTACCCTGGCAGGCTCTACTGATTCCCGACCCCTAGACAAACTCATGTGGTGTCAAATTACCTTTCAGGAAGACAAGGTAGACGACAAGCCATTCTAGGCCTTCTCAACCTACCCTTAATCTAAACGAGCATTAAGGTACTAGGTGAGGCACACATATTATCTGAATTGATGTTAAATACTACCCAACCCCTAGTACATTAGTTAGGTTTCCACTAAATTACAAAACCTACGATAGGTTACCCTGGCAACCACTTAGGGTTTCGGCCCCTATCGTAAGCCACTCTTCCTATAAACATGACACAACGTCAAAATACCAAGGACTGCCAACATGCATAAGAAACAAAACCATAATAGCACATATCTCATTCGTGTCCCAATCATTGAACAATTCAAACACCTCTAAGGTGACAATTAATTCTTGCATGGTTGAGTCCCAAAATAAATGAAGGTATTTAAAAAAACAATGAAAAAACATCAAAAGTTTGCATCACAAATTCACTTCCTAGCCTCTAGAAACTTAACAACTTACAATTTGCAAAACCAAATTAGACTATATTCTTTTCAAACAAACACTAAGGAATATTTAAAGAACAATACATACATCATAAAATTGTTCACAAATATATATATATATATATATACATATCACTTTAAATCTTTATAAACTAGGGACACAATAGATTATATATTTACTTAAATAATCATCAGATTTCAAACAAAATTTATTTATGATCTTCCTTTAAAGAATAATAAATATCATATTTATATTTATTACTCACTCATACAAAAATTATTTATTTATGTAGATTCATCTATAGCTTCTAGCAATATTTAATACATTTCAGTTCTCATAAAGAATTAAGTTATATTGCATAATATTTGAGAGACATCCACCGTTCATGTCAACTAGTATCATATTGTTAACTTGAATCATGCATAAAAAAAAAAAACTATTAGTCACAAATAAAATTATCCACACAGGCAGCTGGCAGTAAGTGCGCTATGCACAACATAAGGCATATAAATATTCCAATTTCTTTAAATACAAATATACACAATATAATACATGAAGGGTGCACATTAATTAAGATTACAGTTAAGAAGAAGAAACTTAGACATTGATATGCATGACTATTTAAAACAAGGTGAAAAAGAATGGGCGCCATGCAAAGGCATCTATCTATTTCTTAAACGAAAGTTTCTACAAATCTAATCCTACTATCATTGTTTAATCTCCAAATTAAAATATACATAGGTGATTACAAAAATTGTTTATGAATATTTCATTTGCACTCAAGTTTCAGATTAAAACTTTTACTACACTGATATTATAATTTTAAATAAATTAAGCAGTAGTAGGAGAAAACTGTGCTGCTAGAATCAAGAAGATTGTTTAATTCTTAAAGAAATATCAAAGCTTCATAAATTATACTATTATTCCAATTAGCTGCTTTGTAAAGAGAATTAGCTGTATAATCAGCATAATGTGAGGATGCGTGGCTGGAATAAGGATCTCAATCATGGTGGCGTAACAAATAATTGACTCAGTGCTAAAATCTTATGAATATCGACCCCCACTCTCATATACAGACTAGGTAACTAATAAGACTAAGGAGATTAATTAAAACCTCAATAGCAATCTACCTTCAAATGTTGCAACAGTGATAATAGAACTTCAGGAAGGTTATTTAAATCTATACGCCCTACCATGTAGTAGAACAGACATGATAAGTTGTCAAAGAAAATAGAACATTTTCAAATCTCTACAACCTTCTATTATCATGCGCCATAATAGAAATAGGTGCCAAAATTATCAGGGGGATCATTTAAAACTGTGCACCCTACTATGCTCATACGCTACTACTAAGGCAAGGTGCGTATGAAAACATGGAAGTTATTTAAATGTCATCTCCCTCCTATATTTGTATATTGTAGCTAGGATGGGTTACAAATGGAATCAAGAAGGTTTATGTTAATGATTTTTCCTTAAGATCTAAAGATTCAAAACACATCAACCGCTCGGCATATATGATTAACCCCCATAGTTGATTTGCAGTATAGGAAGAATCTAAAAGACAGAGAGGGACACGCTAGTAAAATAGGAGAAACTTCAGATTTTAGTGCTTGCCTACAGGAAGATAAATATCACCCATGACTATGGCCAATGAAGCAAAACAGGCGACTATTGGGTGAGTCTACACTTGGTAAACAGGGGCGACTGTAAAGATTAACGCCGACTACACCAATAATGAATTTGCAAGGTTTTCCATACTGAACATTCATAATTGAATAGAAGTTTTTATTTTCTTTCTTTCCCCAATTTAAAATTTTCTTCTAATTGTTTCTTTATTGTGTAAACACATCAACACGAATATTCTTAATAAAAAACAAGAAGATAAATTTCTCCCAACTAAACAAAATTCAAACATCACAATTATCCAAAATACGCAAACAAAAGAAGAAAACATGTTTATGTTGAAAAGTTGAGCTGAAGCAAAATCTGAAGCTTATGTTAATTCTACTCAAAACACTGGCTATATGATGAATAAATCCAAAACAATCCAGCTTAAAATGTGCTTGCAATCAAAATATGAGAGAAAACTTTTCTTTTTTAAAGCAACTACTATGCAAAATTCCCTAAAAGCTTCTGCTGCAAAAATTCTTCCAGAAAATTGTCTTGTCTCCAAAAATTGCAACCCCAAAATACTTTTAATGCATTTAAATTATCTCAAGTTACAAAACCTAACTGATTGTCAGTCACGCATTTGAAATAAATCAATCAGTTCCAATCAATAAATATCTAAGATATTATCTTTTATCTCAAACTCAAGTTTTCAGATATTTATAACTTATTGAAACAAACTCTTTTAAAATATCAACTTTTCACAAGAATCCAGTTTGCACAATTATTTCAAAAATTATATTTAATTAAATGCTTTTACAAAATTAACATTCACTTTTAATTAATTGACTTGTTTAATTTAAATTAATAAATTAAACCATAACATAAACATAAACATTTAAACAAATATACTAACAAATAATCATTTAACTAAAATATTGAATTCTAAAACTAAACAATACAGACAAGAATGGCACAACAGAAATAGGAAACAACAACTACGGGTAACAAAATGATACTCGTTCAATGAAGAACGATGGCTTAAATAAGGACCTGACACTATCTTTGGATCAACATAATTTTATTGGATTAGGGTATCCCCAGACCTGACAAGTAGGTGGAGCTAATACCCAGTACCTGTATCTGCATAAAACATCATTGTTAAACATATAAACATATATCAGCAAACACACCGTGAAGAAGAATCACAACATAGCAGGGTACTCATGAATGAATAGTGCTACATTGTCTTCTTCACCAAAATTGACAACCATTTCTTCATGATAACCACATAAAAACTCATAAGCAACATAATCCATATCACAAACGTGTCTATCACAATAACATCACTCAAACACAACTAGATGATTAGGATGTCAAATGTATCATCCATAGAGTATAAAAACAATATAATGTTGGAGTCATATCTAGAAATGAACAACATAGTATCATAATTAACTAAAGCATCTATCTAACAAACTAAACCAAACTAAAACAAAGTGTCGCAACTGGAGGGACACTACATATGTGGTTGACAACATTTTTTTTACCCAAAATTGATGAAATGAAAAGGGTTTTTAAAGGAGATTCTCAACTTTCCACTAATATAAATTATACTTTACTTTGAATTTAATAAGTAATTATTATTCATTTTCTATTTGAATTACGACTAAAGTCCTGATTGAAAAAAAATTATTGTTTTCAAACGGTATCACATTTTTTGAATCCAAAAACATGCACCCCATTCTATGCTTTGCATACTATAGGATTAAAAAAAGAAAATTTGAATTTCATGAATTTTTTACCAGGTTAAGGTGGTCAGACATATGAGGTTTTTGTATTTTTTAAAAGTTGTAATAAAAAATTCATAATTAATTATTTACTTTGAAAAAAATTAAAAAAAAGCATGCATCACATCGGGACATGAGTCCTCTACTTATATCTAAAATATTATAAAAAAATATTATCATTTTATTGTGATTAGAGTGGTTAAACAGACACCTACTTCTTATTTTTTCCCTAAAATTTAAGTACTACTGCATTTAAATTTCAAATTTTCACCAAATAGATTTTTTTCTTTTTAAACAAAACTAGTAGTTTAGAAACTACATTGAATTTTCTACAGATTCTATTCTTACATATTTTTGAAATAATATAGAAAACTTATTCAAATTTTTATGTCAAGTTGCTTAACTCTGATTTTTCTAAATTTTTTTCCACTTAAGGGCCTATTTTTTTCCATGATAATCCTGCACATACCCATAGCCAGTGGGTTTGGTGGTCCAAATTTTTAATTTTTTCCATCAATGTCAAAGGGGGATATTGTTGAAAATAGGTTGTCATTAACATCAAAGGCTATCAATGATGATAGAGTCTATTGTAAAAAGTGTGTCAAGAATGTATGCATACTTGAATTATTATTATATTTCCCTTGACTTAAATTTTTGTATCTTAGAAGTTAATTGTGTTTAGTGTTGGTTATTTTACTACATCATTATGGAAAATCAAGAAATATATTATCAGTTGTTGTTGTCTACTTTCAATATCTTTATTGCATCTATTCTTTATGTTTGTGGTGGTCCAGAAGAATGTATCAATATGTTTCAATTCAAGGATATATCTTTTAGGTAGAGAGATTTATATAGCAATGCAATAATGGTCATCATTTCATTATAAAATGTATTTTTTTCTCTACGGTTTGGAAGGAGAGTACATGTCTACAGGGTATGTGTAGGATCATCATGAAAAAGTAGGCCCTTAAGTGGTGAAAGTTTTAGAAAAATCAAAGTTAGGAAACTTGACATAAAAATTTGAATAAGTTATCTATATTATTTCAAAAATATGTAAGAATAGAATATGTAGTAAACTCAATTTAGTTTCTAAACTACTAGGTTTATTTTTTAAAATAATCTATTTGGTGAAAATTTGAAATTTCAATGTAGTAGTACTTAAATTTCAGGGAAAAAATAAGAAGTAGGTGTCTGTCTGACCACCGTAGAACCACAATAAAATGATAATATTTTTTATAAGATTTTAGATATAAGTAGAGGACTCATGTCCTGGTGTGATGCATATTTTTTTGTAATTTTTTTCTAAGTAAATAATTAATTATGAATTTTTTATTACAACTTTTAAAAAATATAAAAACTTCTATGTATGACCACCTTAACTTGGTCAAAACTTCATGAAATTCATTTTTTTTAATCCTATAGTAGATTGTGACACATGTTTTTGGATTCAAAAAATGTAATACCATCTAAAAGCTATAGATGTTTTTCAATCAACATATCAATCAGGACTTTAGTCCTAATTCAAATAGAAAATGAATAATAATTATTTATTAAATTCAAAATAAAGCATAATTTATATTGGTGCAAAGCTAAGAATCTCCTTTAAAAACACTTTTCATTTCAATCAGCCACATACCCCACACATACTCATCATATTGCCACTTTTTGGCCCATCATGATCCTGCACATACCCTACACTATTATTATTAGCTTCTTGAGTTTCTGGAGGATATGTTCAACATGAAAAATATAGAAGTAACATAAGGTTCTTTGTGTTTGTCTACCAACTAGTTGAAGTTCCATGTGTGTGGGGTAATGGCTAGTGTGCAAAATTCAAATCTTGTGTTCGTTTTTAAGATATGACCTAATTAAGGTTCTTGTGGTAGCACATGGTATCATGTTCTTTTGGTAGTGTAGAGGAGGGGGACAAACCACTCAATGACTCTAGGTCACGGAGAGTCAAGAGTTGAAGTTTTCCCTGATCTACCTCAACTTCGTAGGTGTTTAGGGAATTGTTTAATGTTTAAGGGTAGAGAATGAAGAGCACTCTTAGTGCTTCTATCAATCTACTAACTTGAGAGTTTTAATGGGGCTAAACGAAAAGATTTTGGAGTCATATTTGTAACCCTTTTAGCTCTCTTCCAAAGGACAACAATGTGTGATAGGGATGACAACACGACATGCTAGTATTTCACAGGTGTATTGTCATTCATACGGATAGTGAGTGAAAAAGTACAAATAGAGACTTCTAGAAGCCTACCGACATTCTAACCATTGAGGCTTAAAATGTTGAATAAAGCAATAAATAACAAACTAACTACAATAACGAGAGAGATGATATAAGAATGATAAGAACAAAGATGATAAAGATTGAAATCACAAAAATTCTAGTTCTTCCACAAGCTCCAAACAATTGAGTACCTACACACAACAAGACTAGGAAAAATGTTAGGGCTATTTTGGGGCTTTCCATATTCAAACTCTCCGTTTGGTGTTTCTACTTCCATGGAAAACCTGATAATAGAAAAGTAGAAATGTGATAAAGAAATTACTTGAAATGAAGAATACCAAATACTACAAGAAACACTATGCTACTCAAACCCAACAACAATGTAATAGTAAGAAAATAATACCATCCTCTACCAAAGGAACTCAAGGCTAATGAGAGAGGAATACAAGTCTACAACTATGGAAAATTTGGTGTGGCTGCAACAATGCCAAAGGAAGTCTCACAAGACACCAAGTTGTAGCTTCTATGGTAGATGTGAACTATGTTGTGATGTTGGGATGAAGACAATAGTAGAGCAAGTAGCCAAAATGTGTGATAGAATGTGATAATTTCCTTCAAGAATGTCCAAAGTGTGTAGAGAGTGAATGAGAATGAAGAAAATTCATTTGGAGGCCAATTAGGAGGGAAAGAGCCATTCAAACATTGGTTAAAGGGTGTAGATACGTTACACTTTAGCACCAATGGTGAATGTAACACCTCTGTAGATTCCATCTTGGTAGGAATCATGTCAGGATGGTAGCGTGTCATGCATAAATATGCTCACCGCATGCATGTCCCCAATAGATATCCCCCCACCGAAACTATAGACAAGCACCAAGTGGATGGAGTAAGGACGAAGAACATGGAATTACATTGTTGAGTTTGATTTTTCGAAGATGAAGGGTGTAAAAGGGGAACTTACAAGAGGGTGAAAATTCACTATTATACATTTTTCCCCCACTTTAGCAAACATAAGTTCCAATGAGTCTTCGGTAAAGTAGGTTGAAAGAGTTCCAAGAAAGTATACTTGAACTATCAAGGAAGTAGAGCACAATCTAATGTGATCAAAAGTACAGGGTGGGAAAATGTCTCCACAGGTACTCTCTCCTAAGGAGGATTTAACAAAGTACTTTGAAGGCCAGCAAAGAAATGGTGAATAGATCTCGCAAGATGTAAGCACTTCACAAATCCTTGAACTTGTAAAGAAGGTACCCCCCAGGTGCTCAATCCTAAAGGAAGCCAGATGTGAGGGAATTTGCAAATTCAAATTGGATAGTAGCTTCACAAGTGCACATATAAAGCAACATGTCAATCTGTAGACAAAATATATTAGATATCAAAAAGAATCCACATAGGCAAAAAAGTAGACAGTCAAAAATTGAAGGAAGAGCTTTCAAAGGGGTGCGTTAGGAACCCTTCAAAAGAAAAGGGGTCCACTCAAGGGACACTCTATTTGAAATTGCAATGAAAATTTTCACAAATCAATTCAACATCAAGGAATCCTTTTGAAAGATTTCACTTCATCGAGGAATTTTAAAAGAAGAATGCCTCCTCACAAGGGGAAGGTCAGAATTTGTCCTAATAAAAAAGGTGATCCCTCCTTAGAGGGAAGTTTATTAAATTCTTTATTTACAAATGCATGATGAAGGAAAATTATTCTCCTAGGGGTCCTTGTTGAGGAATGTGATTTTTGAAATATTTTTAAAAAGGTTAAAGATAAATATTTTCAAGAAAAGATTTGTTGGCCACCAAAATACACTTTTTGAAAATTAAGGCAGTGTGAGTGCCCCCTCTAAGGATGGTGCATTTCCAACACAAAGGCACGTGACATCCTAAGGAGAGAAAATCAAGAATAAAAAGTGATGTTGTGGCCCATGAAGCATAATGAGATGTAACTATGGTAATGTTGGCATCTATGTGAGGGACAACACATGAGCACCACAACATCACAAAGTAAGCACAAAAGATAGAAAGATGCAAAGAAAGGAAAGATAATAACATAAAAAACAAGAGACAAGGGGATATAATATTTTAGGGTTAGAGTTGCTCATAAATATGGATAGATAAGTATTTAATAATATATAAATGAACTATCATCAACCCCCTACTATATCAGACCATGTGAAGAAGGCACATGAAGACAAAATGAAAATAAAAAATTTGGTCAACATGGAAGGGAGGCCTAAATTCCCCCAACACTTTGCATCGTCCCCAATTGTCAAAAATAAATACACAACAAAGAGAATAATGATTTGACAAATAGAAGAATTTTTATCAGATAAAAACACTTTTGTACCCAAGCACCTATGAGGGTGACAAGGGTCATCTAGGAACATATAAAATAAGCACTAGGGAACACAATACACACACACACAATCTAATCTATAGATAAAGAAGAGGCACCCCCTAGTCCTCATCAACCAAGAGGTCATCATTCTCCTAATCTAGATCGCTATAAGGGGAGGGAGAATGAGCCTACAAGGGTGGAATATCAAGGGGGTGCCCTCCGACCCTCCCGCAACAAGAGCTAAGGAAGAAGGCCCCTCAAGGTCTTCTCCACTCAGTTCTTGTGAGGTGAACATTAGTGATCTCACGAAAATCCTTGTTAGGGTTGAGACATCATCTAAAGAGTTGATCGTACACTTTATTGAAGTGCCATGCATCAACTCAACATGCAACATGGAGGTGACGCCCGAGATCCACTACTAGGCTCACTAAAATATTCAGGAGTAGTGATGAACTCTGGGGATTTTGGTGCTACCTCTATCACTAGGATGACACAAGACAATTCAAAACTAGTGCCCTCTGAGGAAGGAAAACCCTTCTTATGACCCCCATTTCTAGCAGGGTCATCCTCCATCTACTTCTTCATCGAAGGATGTGAAATCCCCATAGATGAGGTAGAGGGCACAGAGGAAGAGGATAAAACCATGATGGACACCACTGAGGTATTCAACATGTTCATGATTTTTGAAAAGGGTGGGATGTCTAAAAGGGACATTAGAAGAGGAGGCTCAACTGAAGGAGCAATGAATACATGCACCTTCTTTGGGTGAGAATCATTCACACTCGTAGGGGGAGTCGAGAGAAAGACCGAAGTGGAGGAAATTGAATCAAGAAGAGCAGATGAGGAGGAAATAATAGAGGATGTTGAAGGAGTTTTTGGATCCTCTTCCTTCTTCTGCAAGGTATCCTACTTAGTGGCTAGAGCCTTCCTCAGACACTTGCGCTTGCATGTAACGTAGTTCTTGTAACTTTGGGAGCTAGAGGCTACACCTTGAGAAGGGATAGGAGATTCTTGTTCAACCATCATAGTGTCCATCATATTTTTTTTCTAGTAGATGGAGGGATTCCTGGATGGGAACATGAGGAAGATATGGAGAAGACAATGGAACAACAACAGGGGGAGAGGATTTAAGCACCTCAACAACAAGCCTCTTCCCATTCACTACTTTAGAGGTAGGAGTAGTAGGAGGCTATGGAGGATGATACATAGAAGACACTCCATGGGGATATTTCCCCTTACCATACAAAATAGGTTGAGGAAATATGGGTAAGATAGTAATTTCAAATGTTGGATGCTTGAGCTTTCACCAAGTGGGCACCATTAGACTCCCCATTAAATACATAGGGGTGAAATTCGATGGAACTATAGTAAGGAAAGAGGTAGTAGTAAGTGGAACAACAGAAGGAGGAAGAGCCCTATGTAGACTTCTCCTCTTCCCTTTTTAAGTGGCCAAGGAAGCCTCATGTTTCTCCTTCATGCAAGATCTATGTGAAAAGGCATAAGGAGAAGGAGGGTATCTCACCTTTGGTTTTATATGCCCACTCTTGTATTTGACATAAGTTTGATACAAGAGGCCCATCCTAGGAGGAAGAGAACCAATAAGGGTAGGCCAAAAGTGATCCAATGAGTATCCTTCATGCACAACCATCGGTTTATACCTAGTGTCATGGACTACATGTATAGAACCCTCATGGGAAAACTTCAAGCACTTATGGACTACCGAGGGAACTATATTCATGGAAACTAGATAGGGAATACCTAGTTTCACTTTGAATAGTTTAGACCCCAGGATGATGTTAAAGAGTGCATTCACAATTCTAGGCCCAAATAGGATTGACAAGATGATACAACTGATGGGTTCAACAAAAATCCATCATGTGTACGTATATTGCTTCTAGACTTGTCATATCCATCCTTACGTAAAAATTTAATCAACGTGATTTTGTCTATAATAACCTTCACCCTACATGTAGGGTTGATGAGAACACTGATTATAGTATTCCCATTGATATGTGCAGGGATGTACAAAGGGGATGGTTCTTTATTAGAGTTCATCAGAAAATCCTGCGAGGTAAATGTTATAGCAGGAGATCCGCTCATAGGTTGCACATATGGGATGGGTTGATGTACAGAGGAAGCCATCTTTACATACACTAGATAGAGCTTCCATAGGAGCCCCCAAGGTTTTTGCAATTAGACTGACCCACTCAAGGTTTTGTTTTACACTACTTAGGGAAGCTCTGAGCTACGCCACTAGGGGTCATATATTGGGTTATGAGGCTTGGTGCCTCAAAACACTCACACCCACAACACTTCTAGGATATGAGGGAAGGCTATTTTAGCACTACCAAATAGAACCAAAATGGTTCACGTCAGGTTCACCAAAATGTAGAGGAGGGGGATCAAACACTCAATAAGTCCAAGTCACAGAGAGATAAGAGTTGAAGGTTTCCTTGATCTACCTCAACCACATAGGTGTTTAGGGAATTGTTTGATGTTTAAGGGTAGAGAATGAAGAGTAGTCTTACTGCTTCTATCAATCTACTAACCCAATAG
Source organism: Sequoia sempervirens (assembly GCA_007258455.2). Taxonomy (NCBI): domain Eukaryota; kingdom Viridiplantae; phylum Streptophyta; class Pinopsida; order Cupressales; family Cupressaceae; genus Sequoia; species Sequoia sempervirens. Next base: position 144,588 of record VDFB02112767.1, read on the forward strand.
TTTTAATGGGGCTAAACGAATAGGTTTCTAGAGTCCTATTTGTAACCCTGTCAACTATCTACCAAAGGATAGCAACGTGGGACAAGGATGATAGGGTGATGCACTAGCATCTCATAGGTGCATTTTCATCCATACAGATAGTCAATGAAAAATTACAAATAGAGACCTCTAGAAGCCTTCTAACAGTCTAGCTATTGAGGTTTAAAGTGATGACTAAAGTAATAAATAACAAAATAACTAAAATAATGAGAGAGACAATATGAGAATGATATGAACAAAGATGATAAAGATTCAACTCACAAAAAGTCTAGTTCTCTCACAAGCTCCACATGAATGAGAACCTACATACAACAATACATGGAAAAGTGTTGGGGATGTTTTGGGGCTTGTTGCAGTCAAACCCCTATTTTGGTGTTTCCACCTCCATGGACAACCAAATAGATAGAAAATAGAAATGTGAAAAGAAAGTACTTGAAATGAAGAATATTGAATACTATAAGAAACATTATGCTACTCAAACCCAACAACAATGTAATAATAAGAAAATAATACCACCCTCAACCAAAGGCACTCAAGGCCAATGAGAGAGAAATTCAAGTCTACAACCGTGGAAAAGTCAATGTGGCTGACGCTGAAGGAAGTCTCACAAGACACCAAGTTGCAGCTTGTTTGGTAGATGTGAAGAATGTTGTGATGCTGGGATGTAGTCAAAACATGTGAGAGAATGTGAGAATTATCTTCAAGAATGTCCAAAGTGTGGAGAGAGTGAATGAGAATGAAGAAAATTCATTTGAAGGTTAATTAGGAGGCAAATTGTCATTCAAAGGTCAGTTGAAGGGTGCAGATACATTACACTTCAACCTTAATGGCGAGCATAATGCCTCTACAAATTCCAAAGGTAAGAATCCTATCAGGATGATAGTGTGCCATGCAAATGTTTGTGCACACATCCCCAATAGAAATTCCCCCACCAACACAACAAACAAGCACCAAGTGAATGGGGTATGGACAAAGGATGTGGAATTACATTGTCAGATTTTATTTTTCTAAGGTGAATGGTGTAAAAGGGGAACTTGCAAGGGGGTGCAAATTCCCTCCTATTCAGGTAGTAATAAAATTTAATTTTGGACCATTGTGTTAAATGTTTCATGTAATTTTACTTTAGATCCATCCTCATGTCATCCTGGCTATTTACGGATCTCCAACTGAAATGGAAGAATGTTAATGTAATTTAAAGTATATATTTTAAATGTTGAGATACATCAACATGTTTCTATGAATGGCCACATGAATTTTAATTACATTTTTGTGAAGTAGAGTTGGTTGTTGGTGCAAATTGAAGAGAAGGTGGTGAAGATATAAAGGAGGATTGTATCCCAGTGTATGTACCTATATCATAAGATCATATATAGTGAGGAAGAGTGTTATCTATAAGTATGACACAACTTGAGTTACCTTGAAGATCTATAAGTTTTATCATTGTATTGACGTAGGATTGGTTTTCTACCTATTGTATTGTTTCAATTGGGGATTGGTGTCTCCAGTAGGTTGGTGCCTACAAACACAATAGGGGATTGTTATCTTTAGTAGGTTGCTTCCTACTCTAGTGTGTAAAATTTACTTATACATTTTTACATTATGAGGCTGGATTTGTATAGTAGATCCAAGAAACTCTTCTCACCATGGTTTTTCCCATTCTTGGTTTCCACGTATAGTTGGTTTTCTCTCTTGGAGATGTGTGTGCTTATGTTGTCTCTTGATCATTAGCATTTTTCTTTGATTTAAAAATTAATTGTGATATGTGTATTTTGGTTAAGAGTTTTAAATAGATCTGTTCTACTAATTCACCCCCTCTCAGTAGGTTATGTTCCGTTCAACCATAATTTTTTTTCAATAAAATGCACTTTGACAATAAGCCAAGTAATCCAAATAAAGAAGATACCTCATAACATGTGTATAAGAGTTACAAATATCTTTCTAAAATATTGTAGACCTTTCTCATGAGCTTGTAGTTTGAACATCACTTAAAAATATCCCATTACACGAAAACATATAATTACTCTAAGGAAATAAAAGGCTACCAAATTTCCAAACATAATTAGAGATATTCCCTTACACCTCTTAAATCTCCATTTATTATTAGATTCCCTTCCAGTTCATGAAAAGTTTCCAAATATGCTATCATAGGTAAAATTAAGCTTCCCCACTCAATTCCACCTTGTAAATAGTATAACATGTTCCTAAAAGACTAAAATTTAATTATGAAAACAAATTCTCTTCATATAGGATGGCCAAGTTACTCTTCATGATTCCTAAAGCTAGATGGAATAATAAATATCTATTATAATATTAAAATAAGATACATTGTCATAGGATTGCAAGGTTAATATCACAAATCCTAATATTCTACCATTTTATATTCTATTACAATGGAATAAACTAAATTGGGTGTTATGAGAGACAAGGCCAATTATAACCAACTTGCACCAATTGAATTTGTTTATGATCACTAGCTTAGTGATGGAATCTGAAACATTCTCCTAGGTGTCCACTTTATATAACATAAATCTACCATCCTCAACAATTTTCAAAATAAAGTGATCATAAACATGAATATAATTCATGCAAGCATGAAACATTGGGATTGTAACCAAATAGATTCCATTGTGAATTTAACATTTAATACTCTCATGTTTACATTGGAAGCCATTATTTTCCTCCTTAAAAGTGTATTTCATAATCATATACCTCATTTATATAGTGTTTAAGGGTATGTGAAGGATCATGATGGGCCAAAAAGTGGCAATATGATGGGTATTTGCAGGGTATATGGCTGACGACTTTTTTTTACCCAAAACTGATGAAATGAAAAGGGGTTTAAAAGAGATTCCCAACTTTCCAGCAATATAAATTATGCTTTACTTTGAATTTAATAAATAATTATTATTCATTTTCTATTTGAATTATGACTAAAGCCCTAATTGATAGGCTGATTGAAAAACATCTATATAGCTTTCAAACAATATTAAATTTTTGGAATCCAAAACATAAATCGCATTCTATGCTTCGCATACTATAGGATTAAAAAAAAAAAAAAGAATTTCATGAAGTTTTGGCCAAGTTAAGGTGGTCAAACATACGAGTTTTATATTTTTAAAAGTTGTAATAAAATATTCATAATTAATTATTTACTTGGAAAAAAATTACAAAAAAATATCCATCACATTCACACATGAGTCCTTTACTTATGTATAAAATCTTATAAAAAAATATTATCATTTTATTGTGGTTAGGGTGGTAGATAGACACCTACTTCTTATTTTTTCTCTGAAATTTGAGTACTACTGCATTGAAATTTCAAATTTTCACCAAATAGATTTTTAAAAATAAAAAATAAACCTAGTAGTTTAGAAACTACATTCAATTTGCTACAAATTCTATTCTTAAATATTTTGGAAATAATATAGATAACTTGTTCAATTTTTTACATCAAGTTGCCTAACTCTAATTTTTTTGAATTTTTTGCCACTTACGGGCCTATTTTTTCCATGATGATCTTGCACATACCCTCAATATGATTATATCTTATCACTTACTTATCTAGCTAACTACTCCTCTAATCTAAATTAGTGACCTAGTTTGAATCAACAAAGACCTACAAATTAATCATAATAATCTAAAACATTAGATCCATGATAATAGACGCAATAGTTAGAAATATTACATTGATGTCTAATTTTTATTTTACATAATTATAATTTTATTTACTTTATAATTACTCTCATTTTTTGGGAAATATTAGGTCTTGTGTAAACCTAGGCATATACATATAGATTCATTTAGCATTCAATATGGAATTTATATATAATTTTATATAATTATTCAAGTTGGTCATCAATTTTAGGGAAATGATCTAGGGATGGCCTAGTGTCAACATGAAAGGGTTTGCTAACTAGTTTACAATCATGCATAAATTCTTTTAGATAATAGTGTCAACATACTTTTAATTTAACTATATGATTATTAACTTAATCTCTCTTGATTTCCATATCGAACATATATTTTATAGACCTTAAATATTTCATATCAATTATATAAAATAATTTACCCTCAAGTTTCCTAATTGTCCCTTAATCATTTATGATAAATAAAATATTATGAAAATAAAGGACAATGATTCTTAATTGATCATCAATTAATATAAAATAAATACAATAATTAGGTTCACTCCTAATAAAAGTGTGATCCAATGAAAATGAATTAATTTTTTCATACAATATTCTTACTAAATACAATAAACCATGCAATGGTCTCTTTAACTTGCAAACCAAGTGTTCTTATCATTTACCATAGAATTATCAAGTTATTTTACAAGAATTTCTTCACCAAGATCTCCATAGAAAAATAAAATTAACATCTATTTTCTCTACCTGTAAATCAAAAGTACTAGAAATGGATAAAATAAATCTAATAAAATTTAATATATCTTTGGGAGAGAAAATTTCAATAAAATCCACTCACACAATTTGGGAGTAACCTTTTTCCAGCAATTATACCTTGTACCATTCCAACATACTATCTACTCTAAATTTACTTTGAAATATTCATTTGCAGTAGCTCAATGAAATCCAACCTACCACATTTTTTCAAGGCCTTTATTTCATCATTTTTGACCTCTAATGAGGACTCCTACTGATCTAGAGACATTTATTCACTCATATATCTAGGTTGTTGTCAATAAATAATAAAAAGACACAAAACGATGATAAAAAGGGTATACCTTTTAATTGGATTAACTTACCTTGTGGAGCTTTCAATAGGTGCAATATGGGGATCTTGCGGTTTCTTCTTAGAAAATAAATCTGAACCTTCTCCTTTCTGAACATGTCATTCCAATTGATATTTAATCTATATAATTTCTTGTTTATCAATATTAATACATAAATGTACTTTTTTATTAGGCTTCACAAAAGGTTTTTAGTCATGTTTAAATTTTATAAACTCCCTAAAAATAGCATCCTTCAACTATAACATTTACATTGCTAGAAGACCCCAAAAATCATAAACCTTATTTTTTTAACCTTAAACCACAAAAATACTCTTGTTAGACTTAAAATAAATATTAGAAAATTTTCCTTAAGAACATGAACATATACATCAAATCTAACTGCTATAAAAATAGAAGCCAATGATCATTTACCTATCCATACTTCATAGAGATTTTTATCAATAAGAGTATACTTCATAGAGATTTTTATCAATAAGAGTATAAGTAAGAGGCACATTGAGTAAGTATCAAGTTTACCACTACCCAACATGCTTCTATCTATATTCATTAAAAAAAAATATTTATCCTCTCTACCACTTTTTTTTTGTGATGTGATTTTTTCTTTGTCTAAAGATCCCTACATTCTTGCAATAGACATTAAATGCTCTAGAAAAAAAATCACAACCATTCTATATTCTTAAAATATTTTCTTTCCTATCTTTCTATTTATCAAAAAAAAAAAAAAAAAAAACTTTATAATTTTTCTTCAAACATTAAATCCATAAATATCTAGAATAATCAACAATAAATGAATTGTAACAAGGCTTTCTAATTGAAGTCACATCCACATGAGAAAAGACATCACTAGAAATAACCTCCAAAAGTTGTTAAAATCTAGTACTTCTAAATTTAACTAATAACCTTAGCTATTTCCCATAGATATTTCTCAAACAAATCAAAATCAATAAATTAAGTAGATAAGCCATCAACCATATTCTTATTTATGATAATTTTTGGACCCTTCTCACCTATGTAACCCATCTTGTTGTACCACACATTATAATGTATAGATTGATTAGTTACAATAAGAAAGATACAAAGTGTAGATCCATCAAACCTAAAAAGGGTACTACTTTTAGTTCCCCTAGCTAACACCAAATTCCCTCTACTTAACTTCCAACCAGCCTTATAAAATTTAATATGCACCCATTGGTACTCTATATAGAAATTAAATTCCTTATTGAACATGGGATATACTATACATATTCTGAGGTTTTTATGTCTCCCATCATTAAAAATAAATTTTAACTCCCCATGACCCATAAGTTTCTATGTTGTTATCCCTGAGGAAAATTTAGTCATGGTTAGAAGATGAATATACTAAATATCACTTCTTGTGTGGATTCATTTGGAAGGATGTGCCTAAAAAAATAAACCAAAAGTCACAAAAAATATGTTAGCATAAATAACGAAACCATTGGTAGCTTAAATATTAGAGGATTAATCAATACAAGAATCATGATTATTCCTTTTTAATTCTTACATTCCCTTTTTAGATATACCATAATTCCAATACCTCAATCTACTCGTACTAGTTATTTTAGAATTTCCATTAGACATAGAACAATTCTTACACTTATACTTATCACTCTTATTCTCATTCTCCTCTAATTAGATCTAACTTGCACATGCAAAACATCCTTAGACCCTTCAAAATTATTACTATTTTTTTTTATTAGGTTTGCACCATATTTAAGAGAACTACTCATTATAACGATTATATTATAACAAGATTTAGGAAATGAATATAACGATACAAAGCATGTATTCTCCCCATTTGTCTTTACATCAACTAACTATCACTAAATATCGATTAGATTAAAAATATAAAATGTTCTACATCTATGTTTGAACATCCTACATCTTAGGAGAATATAAATTGATTTTTATAAGTTACTTATTTATGAGACTCTTAGCTTAGTGATCCTCTTCTATCATTTTTAAGAACTTATATGCAATGGATTCACCAAAACCATTCAATAAAATAGAATTATATACACATAAATGAATAGTGTGACATGTTTTTTGTCTATTTTTAACCATTTTTTATCCAACATATTTCTCAACTTAGCTTTACTCTTCACAATAATCTATTGATATATTTATTTTAAGAGGTTCTCCATCTTTAGCTTCTAAACTCATGGCATGTGCTAGTAAATTTTTCTATCTCAAATCAAGATGAACTAGCCATAATCTCTTATCACCTTATACCCAAAACTATAAGCAAACACAAAAAATTCTCACTAGAGGAAGAAACCCAATCTTAGACTCAAGGAAATGAGTCCATGTCTTAAATGAAGACAACTCTAGCTCTAATACAAAGTGTGAAAACATTATAAGAATCTAGTGAAAATATGATGCAAACTTAATGAATTCAAGTGCATAAACATAACTACAAATCATAGACAGAAATAAAAAGTTCATAAAACAAGATATATGTAAGAAAAACACTTGCAAAAAAATCCACACTAAGATATATAAATCTTGTATTAATATGTACAAGGGTCACATCAACATAACTTCTCCCTCTAAATTTCTATAACACTTCATTAGCTACAAAACAAATTATGGCACCTCCTACTCCAAACTCTCATGTATGACCGAAAGCAATACAAAAAATTTGATTACTTTATATACTTTCATACCAATAAATACAATATCTAATATATAAAGTCTCTTATTTAAATTAATTAATTAATCAATCACTTTATTTGATTCTCTATTTCAAACCTGATGATATGTACTAAGAGTGCTTTGGAAAGTTGGTGAGAAAGTTTGTGGGCTCCATATATTTATTGGATAATCAGAACAGTTTTTTAGGTCACTGAAATTGACCTCCACTATTAAGAAGTGTTCACCATAGTCTAACCATGGTCCCACTTTTTATTTTAACAATATATATTTGAAATCCTCAATGTTACAAAAGACTTTGCCCTGTGTGGTTAAGATGGCTCCCTAAATATTTGCACCTACAAAAGCAGGTGGCAGGAGTTCACATTTAAAAGAAAAATCTTACCGTCAATTTAATGCCATATCTAGTATGATCACATTCTCAAAGTATATGGTATCCACTAGTTCTCTTAGCAAGAAATCATTGTTTCAATGGACTATTTACAGGGCTCCTACTCTATTTCATCAAAAGGAATACAAGCATGACTTTAATATGGTAAAGTGATGGAACCCACACAAACAAGCAAACTAATGGAACCCACATAAACAATCAATTGATTTTTGGGTTAGACATGACATATACAACAAGAATAAACCAGGAATATCTTATGAAAGATTACGCCAGATATGTGATGGACCAATTTCTGGTGTGAGATACTGATGACCCTACAAATGAGACAGGCCATTTAAGTTTGAAAATGCTTGTATGATTTCTCTGGCCAGGCTTTCTAAATCTAATTTCTCTTTTGATTACTTTATGATGTTTGCCCAAAACTAGAAATGTGCCGCATGCAACTTGTTGCCCATCTATTCATGTTAACATTTGCAAAATTAGATCATCTTTACAGTTTCAACTCGTTTTCAAGCTCCAACTTGGAATGTGTGAATGAACTCTCTTGGGTGGCCATTGTTTTCAATCCGGTACAAATGATATGATCATTTGTGGCCTGAAAACACTGGTACTCGTTTTGGTGATAATGGGCTTTTTTGTTTTCCACATGACCGTACACAGTGCATTAGTGCAAGTTTTTACTGCAATATGATAATGCAATTGCATGTTCAAGAAGTAGATATTTCAGTCTGTACTATCAATTGAAGTTGGTGGCAAAGGCAAGTGACAGCCATGGAGATTACCTTGTCTATTCATTTGTTTGATGGATCCCACGTCCAGATTTGAGAGGGACGTAGCCTTTAATGAGGATCATAAGAATTCAGTTAAATGTCTCTTTTACATCTAAATATATGGATATACTTTGCTATCATAAGTGAAGTGAAGTGAACGAAAATGGATGGTAAAATTTTTACTTTGAGAATTCACTTCAGATACATGTTCACTTTCAACCATGAAACGACTTATCCTGATTATGGCCCACAAACTATAATACAAATGTGGATTAGGTAAATCTTTCACGGAAATCTGAATATCCTGGGCACAAGTACTCCCTAAAAATTATCCTTTCAAACTCACGGATTGTACAATAATTTCAGAGTTAAATTAAATCATCTAGATATGCGGCATCAAAATAAGACAATATCTTTTTAGTCTATATCATCTCTCCAATTACAATTTTGGATTTTATCATTGTAATTACTTTGTCATGGTCAATCTTTAGGGGAGAGGATCTAGTAGTTGAGCAACCTAATTTTATGTCTTTTGAAATCACACACCATCATTTCAAGTCACTCCCAATTTTTTATAGTGGTTTATTTGACAAGAACCTTGCTTATAATTAAGGTTTTAGGTCTACATCATCAAATATAATGTCACATTAGCATGCACTTTATTGAGGTGTCCAAAAAGACCCCAAAAAAAAGGAATAAATACTTAATTGTTTATTAGGTTATAATAGTGATGCATTAAGTCATATTTTATTGGTGTGGTGGTGTGGCGCCACATGATTTGTTATCTTTTAGATCTAACAAATTCATTTCATTCAATTATAAATACTCATGTTCAACGCTAACAACTTTGAAATCATAATTAAGTTTGTACTATTAAAAATATTAGAAATCAAATCAAAAAATCCTATCACAATTATTGAAATATAATCTACTACAAAATTCTCTCCCCTTATTTATATTATAAATTGCTTGACATAAAATTTCATAATACATTCTAAATGAGCTCGCTTAATTATAATTGTAATTCAATCCTTTAGTTCAAATATCCATTATGTTTCTAATCAGCATTTTACAAAAATGAATCTCTTTTGACTGTTCTCTAATAAGTATAGTTATATTTTTATATTTTTGTTGGAAATGCATGGGTAGGTGAATTATTATTTGTCATTTTTTAAGAATGGATTTTACTCCATTTTTAGCTCTATAAAGTCATCTCATTAAATCTCCATAAAATAAATAAATGTAGTTATTTGAAAAATATTATATATATAGATAATTAAATGATTTTGTTTAATTAAGAGCTATTTCACTTATAATATATAGTGAATTATTTATATAGTTGTTTTAATTTTATTATAATATTTAGATTGTGTATTTAAAATAAATAAATAAAAGATATTTTTATATTATTATTAGTACTTACCTAATAATAAGATAATAGTAACCAACTCAATGAATACTACGCATTTAATTGAACCAAATCTACCAAAGATCTTGGCTATAATGTTGTGTATAACATGATTTTATTTAGGAAAAAGGAGATGAAAATATATTTTTCATATTTGAGTTTGAGAACTTCAAGAGCACATAGGAACAAGTTGTTGAACAATACAATAGCCACATATAATAAATAATTTATATAATTAAAAAATAATAAAATCTCTAAACTCGTATGGAAAAACTAAGTGGGTAGCATATTCATAGGGAATAATCTATTTCTCCATACAATTAAATTATTAAATCATACTCTCATTATTATGAAATTAAAATGAGTTTTTATTAAAAAAATTTAAATATAATATTCTAATAATTTAATAGGATATATGTTTTGTTGAAAATACGTACAAAAAAGTTATTTATGTTCTAATTATTATTAAATTAAAAGTAACTTTTATTATTATTTTTAATATAATGTTCTAATAATTTAATAGGATATATAGTATATATTTTTTTTTAATATTTACAAATTAAAAAATATATTCAATTAAAAATAAACAACTTGTAATAAATACTCATTTAATATATAACAATATTATATCAATAATTTCAAGAAACAAACCACTATTAAAAATACTAAAAAGGTACAATAACAATGTCTATTCTAAAATCTAAAATATAACATAATAATAATCTTATAAATATTATAATATAATAATAAAAAGATTACAAATATATAATGTAAAAGCATATTGTCAATTTTATGAGTATGCATTTTGTAACTAGAAAGTAATAATTTAAATTTAACATTATGCATATAAGCACATAAATTAGGGGGTGAGAAAATGCCCCCAATGTTGGCCCCAATAGCAAAACAAATCATGTAATGATAAATGGTATTAGATTAAGCATAGAATAATTGACACATGTATAAGTAGTATACATATATATGTTGGTAGATAGGTATTATTTATAAAATTAAATAATAATCATATGATTTAAATATGTCAATTGATTGTAAGTAATTGTCTCATAAATATTGTCTTGATAATTATGGTAATAAATGCACCATAATAAAAGTTCCTACAAAAATATACTCCTGTCATATGTTGTAGCCAAAAATATTGCCCTTGTACATAAGAACATTGGATCTTGAGAATGGGGAATCTAAGGTTAGTAGGGTTGAGGAGGTTAAGAGGAATACTAGGGTTATATACAATAAGGTGAATAGTTGAAAGTGAAATTTCATTTTGAATACCACCCTTGTGAGAGATCCTTTTTGATATTTTTGAGAATAATCACATGATGTGTCATAAAGGATATTATACTAAGCCAATAATATAGAGTTTTTGCACATAATGAACAAGGTAAGCTTTTAGAGGCAACATGTCCATTTTCAACCTATTTTTTTTATTTTAAATTTTCATCATTAAATAGCTTGCAATATTCTCAAGTAATTAAATAACTATCTTTTATAGTTAGTTTTATATTTGAGATAATCTTCTCTACACACTTTGTTCAATTTTTAGAGTTTGCATTGGTATTTTATAAGCATCAATAGACTATCCACATGCAACCATTTCATAGACCTTACACCTTGAATAAGTATTTACCATATCACATTATTCATTTTTTTGTAATAGCACATTGATCCTACCACTAAAAGAATATGGATCTTGATACTTGAGAGCAAGAAAGAGCTCCCTAAATCTAAGAGATATTTTTTTCTATAATAACATATCTCATAGTTGTTGCTTTCTTTTCCACTTTCCTTTTGTACTATCCTCCTAATATTGCACTTGTTTGCACTTTCCAATAGAGACCATACCAGCTTCAAATTCACAATGATAAAGAAGGATAACCAATGCTTGGGAGGTACACTTCACTTGTTCTAGATTTTTATCATACAAATCTCTCCAACATTTATTTCACTATTCATTAGTAAGCTCTTAGAATCAATACTGGAGTGTGTAACTCCTGTTATCCTATCTAGATCAAAAAATGATCCTATTGATAATGACCTCTCCTTAAGGATGTTGCCTTGCAAATTACATTGAATAGCTTCCACTAGCCCATCGTCTCCTTTATATAACTGAAGTTGTATGCAAAGAATAACATGATGGATTCCAAGCTTTAGATGATGCATGCATCTTGGAATCCCCCTTGGATGCAATTGCAACTTCACACAATGATGAAAGATGAATCTCACTATGGGTACAAATATGTTTACTTACTGTGTTTACCTGATCATTTTATTACTATAGACAATCAAATAGTTTTGATTGATACTATGCATCTTATTTTGATTAATTAACACCATTTTTTCCTAAATCATTTCAACACTAACCAATTAATTAAACAATCTTTATTATTTAGATAAATTTATCAATTTCTATTATTAATCAAGTAATTAAATTCATTAGATTAATTCACTTCCTGCTCACTAATGTTCACCACATTTAATTAAATAAATCAAATTATTTAAATCAAATATCATAAATCCCCTAACCCACTTGAGATGATTTAATTTTGAATTAATTAACTCTAATCTCCTCCTAATCCTCATTACCCATTTCTCTAGCTTTTGACTCAACCTTGGTCAACTAAACCCATGATCAACTAACCAACTTGCACATGAAAATAATTTCTCCTAATTAACTAATTAGCCTATTTTCCTTTCAAAGGCATATTCTTTGGAATATTCCTCTCAACCACCCATTCATAAATTTCCCTCCAAAAGGCTTTTAAAGCCTCTTACAAATGTCTTAAATTCTCTTACAAGAGCCACCTTTTCCTTAAATGGCCTCTTACATGCCATATTTTCCCTCTTACATCTCAACCATATTCATTCAATTCCCTTACATCCTCTTACAAATCCACCTACATTCCTTAAATTCTTCACATCTTTCAAAATGTGCTCCACACACATCCCCAAGGCTTTCATTAGCCTTGTAACAAGTGTCACAATGGTATTGGCTCCTATCTTAGTCCTGCATTCACTAATTTCATCCATTCTTCAACCCTTCACTCCTATAAGTAGAGGCCTCTTCTACTTGAAATAGATCCACAACTTGAAGTATTGTTACTCTACTCATTTCACTCTTCAATTACTTTCCTTTTCATATCATTTTAGCTTAGATCTCACACTCTCTTTACATCAAAGTCATCTTCACATCAAGGGATCAAGAGCTTATCATAAGGGGTTGGGAAAGGGTCACTTTTCACATCAAAGTGACACCAATCCCCCTATGGGATGATGGTTTGAATTGCTTAAAATAAGATTTCATATTAATTTTCTTGTTGTTTCATGCTAGTTTGATAATATTTTCATCTTATTTGCATGCTCAACTATTTCATTGGGGGTGCTTTATTTGGCTTGTTTAAAGTAACTAATATGCCTATATTTATCTATGTTTGAGCAAGTGTAGATTTGGAATTCACATTCTGCTGCCCATAGTGTTTGAGATAGACTCCTCAAATAGTCATAGAAATTTTTTGAATTTGGACTCGAAGAGATTTCAGAGAACCAACCTATGTAATAAAGCATTGGATTTCGGCAAGAGTGATAGAGAAAAAATTTCATGATTTTATCGTTAAGGGACAGATCAATGATAATACTTGTGGTAAAAAAAAAGTATCTGGTGAACAGGCTAAGCCTCAATAGTGAATCAGAGGTAATGTCTATATTTCTCTCTCTAATTCTTCACATTAGTAAGTATTTTTTTTTATGCAATTCAAAAATTTCCTAAATTTAAACAATGTGTTCTCAATAGCTTCCATTTGCATCCAATTTATTTTATTAGTCTTACTCTGATTTCTAAGGAAAGTAAAGCTTCTTGTTGTAGTTCATAGTTTGCAATTAAAAGCCTAAAATTTTAGGTTTATTTTTAGTGCATTTGTCATACAACAAACTCGCCATGCTTGATTCTTTATTGATTTGTATGAGGCATATCATGTATACATTGCTAAATAAGAAGATTAAATTACTTAATCTTTTACCTACACTTTTGTTACTCAATATGCAACACAATCTGCTCTTCTGCTGGTCATTACACAACCAATCTAAAAGAAACTTATTGTAGGTAGATGAAGCTATTTCCCAAAAGTTACATGGTTAGCTTTTTTTAATAATCTATTTTCCACCACATGGAAACTTCTTGAATTCATTACGATATAATAAAATCTCATTTTCTTTGACAGTGATCCAATTTTATGTACACTTTCATATTTAACATCTTTATGTCTTGTGAATTGTGCTATCATATTTTGTCTTTGACTTGCCTTGAATTGTTACAAATTTTTCCATGTCTATTGTGGAGGTGAAAATTATTGCTTGTTATTTTTATGTGGGATCATTTCACATGTTCTCCAAATCCTAAGTTGGAATTATGATCTTGAAAGGTTATGAACCTTCGTGCATGATAACTCTCAAAAAAATTGAATTTAATTTGTTTTGGTCCTTAAATGTTTGGTGGAATTGACTCGTATTAATCTCTTCTTTGAAAGAAAATTTGACTTTTGAATTTGATCGATCTCTTCTTTGCAAGCGAATTTGACTTTTGAATATGATCAACCTCTTCTTTGCAATGGGTTGTACTTGCATCTTAAAATATGATTTTTGAATGCTATAACCATTGTTTTTTTATTATAGAGACTTTTCATGATAGTTTGCATAAAGAATCAGTGGTGGTATCTCTCACATTGGGATCACTAATATGATGGTGTAGCAAGAAATAGAAATCCATAAAAATAACAAGTAGACTTGAGTTGGAGAATTTAGGCATTGGAATTGGAAAAGAATTTTTAAATGCTCATTGTAATAGCCTAAGGCATTCATTGTTGCTTTCATTTTTTCTATTTTTGGACCAACTAGCATCATTTTGGGTTTAAAATTAATCATTGACTTGAGTTTTTCAAATTGGTTAAAATTGAACCTACAAACTTACTAGATGATTGCTATGTTGGGTTAAAATTAAACAAGGCAAACTCACACTCAGTTTGGTGTTTAAAAAGAACTCACTATTGCTTTGAAGGATAAAAATGAACAAGTGTTTGAGTGAGTAATCTTGTTTTTTATACACTTTAAGTGGGTATCCTCTCCCCTTGCGCTTTGTGCAATCTTGGGTGATGAGAAACACTCAACTGTAGATTGTCACTTTTTGTGCACTTCAAGTGTGTATCCTCTCCCCTCGCGCCTTTTGGCGATCTTGGGTGACGAAAAACATCTTGATATTTTTTGCACATTTTTTTCATGTCAAAGTGTTACCTTTAGAGGGCCTCCCTCCCAACTTTTGAGAGGTAGCGACCCAAGCAATACTTTCATTTTGGCCCACTATATAAATTAATCAATTATGACTAAATTCATCAACCAATTGGTGTTGTCCTATACCGAAAAGTGCCACTCCTAGTATCTATGTGATATGTTGAAATCCATTCTTAGGAAGGGTATGTGAGGTCTCTTAATTGAGCTAATCTTGCCATGTGTATGGCACCAATTTTATCCTAAAATTTTGAATTAAGAACCACTTGTTGTAGAGACCAAAAACCTTTATATTTTTTGGTGCATGAACGGTCGTTCTGAAGTCACCCTACATTCCACTATTCATTGTAGAGACAAAAAATCCTTCAGATCTTCAAATTTTTGGGGTATGAGATTTGGTGTGCCTATGTCATGTAAGGGGGAGCCAGTGTCACCAAATATCTAGTTGTTCACTTTGTCTTAATGTTTGGAGAAATCCAAGTAGGGACTCAATAAGTAGTATCTCTTCAACCTAGGTTGTGCATTCTCACATGTTAGTCGAACATAGTGCTTGGATCCAAAACATTGAAAAAAACATTTAATTACCAAATTTGAAACTAAAAAGAGTGAATACCTCAAGAGTCCAAAATTACTTGTCCCTAAACATCTCATTCAGGAGGCTTCAAATACTTGCCCAGATCTCAATTCATTTCCCTCCAAAAGTCAACTGTAAGCTATGCCTTGGCTCTTTTGATTTTATAATGACCATGTAGAATGAAAAGGATCTAGACATAGACATTTACTTTGAAATTTAAGCAAGACAAGTTGATGTGGTAAAAAAATTCATTAAACAAGATAAACTCACAATTGGACCCCACAAATGTATTTGTTGTCATGATTTCTCACAAGATCAAAGTCCCTAAACGAAGGTCTCGATTCGTTACCTACAAACTTAGGCATCAAGTCAAAAATCTATCAAGAAACACCTTGTGGGTCTTTATCACAACAAAGATATCTTGGTAAGAAATTTTTATAGACACCTTTCGAGGGATCATCTAGACTTGTATGTCCAATTTGAGCCCCTCATTTAAGGTATTGATCATTTGGGGGCGCAGGATCATGATGGGCCAAAAGTATGTATATGATGGGTTTTGTAGGTATGTGATTGACGACTTTTTTACCCAAATTGATGAAACAAAAGGGTTTTAAAGGAGATTTCACCTACCAATATAAATTATTATTTTACTTCTGAATTTAATAATAATTATTGCTATTTTCATTTCAATTACAACTAAAGTCCCAATTGATAGGTTGACTAAAACATCTATAGCTTTCAAACCATATCATACATTTTTTTTAATCCGAAATACGTCACATTCCTATGCTTCATATACCATAGAATTAAGAAAAAGTAGAAATGAATTTCAAGTAGTTTTAATTAAGTTAAGGTATAGACATAACATTTTTTATTTTTTAAAAAGTTGTAATAAATATTTATAATTAATTATTTACTTGGAAAAAATTACAAAAAAAAATGCATCAGCATTGGACATGAGTCTCATTTATATCTTAAAATATTATAAAATATATTATCATTTTATTGTGGTTAGGGTGTCACATGTACAATCTACTTTATTTTTCCTGTAATTTATGCATTAATGCATTGAAATTTCAAATTTTACCAAATATTTGTTTCTCAATTATTAAACCTAGTAGTTTGAAACTACATTCAATTTTTCTAAAATCTCTATCTACATATTTTTGAAATAATATAGATAACTTATTCAAATTTTACATCAAGTTTCTCAACTCTGATTTCTGGAATTTTTGCCACTTATGGCCTATTTTTCCATGATGATCCCGCATATACCCTTAGGGTTTAATTCATTCATAGGGTAGAGAATGTTCTTCAACACCTTAGTCTTGTTAATGAAGTCCTTCTAGGTTCATCTAGGTTCAAAACAAACACCTTCATCCATCCTCAAAACATTTATCAAAATCCATCTCACCAACAACTTTCTAGAACTTTGGAAGCATCCTCATGCTATAATTTTGGTAAATCCTTTTAGACTCAAATCAAAATCATCTTGTTTAGTTAGGTGTGTGGGAATGAATCCTTTTTCACACACTTAGTTAAATTAGCACCTCTTTTTGGACAAGTTCATCCTAAGACCACATATAACATCTTAGGGTTTACAAGTTCATCATCCAAATCAAAACAAATCAAAATCAAAATCCTAAAGTCTAGTATTTATCCAAAATTTCTTAAGGTTCGAACATTCATATCACCCATCCCTTCATCTTTCATATCATCTTGATCTTGAAACACACCTTAGAGGTTCTTTTTGTACCCAAAAATTAGATTAACCCAAAAAGTTGATCCTAAATTTTATGGTCCAAACAAGATCACAATACAAGAAGAGTATGGAGCAAAACAAAGAAACTTCAACCGCGAGTGATTTGAGTCAAACCAAATTCAATTCAAGAACATCTACCAACCCTCCACTTAATCCCCCTCAACTACCTCAAGATACTCAAGAGGGGGGATTTCAAGTGGAGGATGTCACAAACAACTTCAAAGAGATGTCCCATGATGAAATACTCAAATTAGTGCAAAATCTAGACACCCACAAACTTGTCAACACAGTCATGAGACTAAATCCCACCCAATACATGTTGGCATTAGCAAAAGAAGGGGACAAACTCCCTTCCAATTTTGATGTGAGCACCATTGTGGAGCGACCTTTGGTAAACATCTTGCAAACATCATTTGCACCATTATTTCCAAGCATCATCCAACCAATTGCTCAACCATCATCATCTCACGCGCCAAGTCAACCCATAAACACCAAAGGGAGCTCAATACTCCAAGCCCTTCAAGGGAAACCACTTGTAAATAATCAAAACTTGGAGGCCAACACAATATTGGGTATGCCAAACACCGTTCCACAAGACCCCCAACATCCATATGTGCCACTTATCTTTCATGACACAAACAATCCATCTTCTTTCTATGCATCACCCGCCTTTGCCCTTGATACACAAAGTTACACTCCCAATGTCTTACAAGGACAAATATACCTCTTTGGGTAGATAGGAACCTTCGATGCTTCATCTTCACTCCCACAAGGGAACATATCACAATCATATCCACAATTCCCTATTATGACACCATCATCTACACCAATTCAAGGTATAGGAAAAATCCCTTCATTGTACACATCAATCCAAAATTAACCAAATCAAGTCAATCCCCAAAAAAAAATCAAATCAACACATCCATCACACTGAATCCTCCAAATGTGTCACTGATATCACAACACCTAGTGGCATTATCCCAAATATCTCAACCACTGATCACATCATCAATGACACCTCCTCAAAATCCTAAAGTCTTAATTCACAAGGGCTGTTACCAAGTAAGGGTTCCAAATCTATCATATATCAACCAAATCCCCTCTTACTGGTCATTACACAACAACCACTCAACAACCTCTCTCAAATATAATATCACAACAAAATCTGCCATACCCCACATCAAAATCTTCACTCAAACAATTAGTATAGTATCACATTGCAAGCAAATACAACAAGGAATTAAAAATCTGGTAACAATTCCCAAATGCAATAGGAACAACAAGGGCTTCAAGGCACAGTAAGCACAATCCTACAACAACAACAACAACAAGCGTAACAACAAGCTCATTAAAGAACCCACTCAAGCACAAGCCCAAACATAGAACCAATATTAAGTACAAGTGTCAAGCCTAATAATGTTTTACAATAACACACACAATAAATAAGAATTGATAGGAATAAACAATAGCAAGCAATGTAAAGGCTGTTCAAAGAATAGGTGATATTGGCAAAATAGATTAATAATCCTTAATAACAAGTGTTGTTGTTGGCACAACAGCAATAGTAAGTATAGTAAAATAAGTTGCTCACACAACAAGGCTTCTAGCAACCTTCATGAACATATAAATAAAAATGCATTGAACCTTCACACGCAAGTAAACACATGCCCCTTCTTATCTGTCAACAAACCATACTACCAAAATGAGTACATTCTACCTCGATCCTCAAAACAATATTTCCACAGGTCAGGTTGCTCTCGTAGGCAAATATAGGACATCTAATCAAAAAGAAAAAATCATACTAATGATATTTTGTGCCCCTATTCAATAGGAACATCGTTATGGTTCCATTCCCACTAGGATTTGAAATACCAAAATTTTACAAATACGACGGAAAAGGAAATCTTGAGGACCATATCAGAGAATTTCATGTACATTGCATGGAAGCAGCACATGATCATTCCTATCTGATGCGACTCTTTCCCTAAAGATTGGCTGGTCCCATAATGGAATACTTCTCCTGCTTACCTTTGGAATCAAAAATTTCTAATAAGTAGTGGACCTATTCATAGAAAACTACTCATTTAACCTAGACATGGATGTAAGCCTGGAGGAACTATCTGGCCTCAAACAAGCTAAGGGAGAGACATTTGTGGCTTTCTTACAATGATGGAGATCCAGAGCCAACAAAAGAAAATGGTTGATGCCAGAGGAACAACAAATTGGAACCATCATCTCTAACCTCGAAGGGGAGTTGTCCTTCCATTTGAAAATGCAATGCATCAAAACATATGACCAACTAATCTCCAAGGCTATCAACATTGAAAGAGCCCTCATCACATAAGGGCATAGACCCATATGCCAAGACAATAGACCATTGACTAGCTACAATGATAAACCTCACACTTGGGCTAAAAATAAAAAAATGTTACCAATGATGGTGTTGTTGATCCCAAAGTTTTTATTAGCACTCCAAGGAAAAACATGCAACAACCCATCTATCAAAACACATCGCAAACAAACCCATCACAACAAAAACCGAATAATAAAATAGTCAAAAATGTGAACACTCAATGAGGACCATCCACAAGGAAAAAATATCCATCAAAACACAACTATACACCACTAGGTGAACCCACTAAATCTGTCATGCAACATCTAGTGCATGCAAACCTCATCACACTCCCTGTTTATGAAAATTACCAAGAGCCTCAAGTTGAATTACACTAGTATAATGAGAAGCACCTTTGTGATTTTCACAAGATCAAGGAACACAAAAAAACTAGTTGCATGAGGCTCAAAAATATTATCTAGGACCTCATCAACGATAAGACCATAACCATCGACCAACCACCGAGAAACCAAGATCTCAAGATATACAAAAATTTGATGTCAAATCACAACAACGGTAATAACAACAAAAAAAGAGAGAATTACACCTATGTAAACCATGTTTATGATCATGTTGTAGCATCATTGTATGAGTTTGTGACAGTTATCAACATCACATGGCCTAGAGTAGAGTGTGGAGTCACCACGTGTAGTGGCAAGATCTCTAACCTAGGACCATCTCCACCACCTAGGGTACCACCTACCAATTCAAAATATAACCCTAGTGGCTATAGCATCTTGGAAAAACTGAAGAAGACCCCTACCCAAATTTGCATCATGGAGTTACTTAAAATATCACATGCACATAGGGATATTCTAGAGAAGGCCATGTCAGTGTCCTCCATTACCACATACATTGATGCAAACCAATTTCAAGCTATGTTCAAAAACATCACTATGCCACATCTTCTTACATTTTTTGAGCATGACCTCCTGACGCAACCATCACATAACTGTACACTCCATCTGGAGGTCTTGTTCCATAAGAAAAAATTCAAGAGAGTCTTGGTGGATAGGGGTGCAGGCTTAAATATTTGTACCTTGCAGCTAGTCAAAAATATAGGCTTTTCTGAGGATGTTATTGAAAAAGGAAAGGGGATAACCATTAGGGCTTATGATGATCAAGAATGAGTGTCCCAAGGAATCATCCAACTCCCCATCTAATTGGGTCTAACAATCATGAAAAACCACCTACCAAGTCCTTGACCTTGAGCTTCCATATAATATTCTCCTAGGGCATCCATGGATCCATGGGATGCAAGCCGTTACATCTACTTTTCACCAATGTTTGAAATTACCATATCAAAATCAACAAGTTACGATCCATGGTGACCCCAAAGCCTTCTATTACTACAAGAATTTGGAAGAAAAATATTACCAAATCCCCTAAGTTCCTAAAAATGATGAGGGACCCACATCTTCCTATGTTGACCCATCCACTTTATCCTCCACTTTTGAGACAAAGACACCCATCATCTAGAACATCCCAGTTATCAAAGTTGTAATCAAGATAATGGTTGTGGTGAATATAACTTGTAGAAGGTTGTATACATGTTGGGAGAGTTACCTCGATCTCCTAAGTATCATGGAAGATCACAACCTAGTGATGGTGCATCCCAAGCATTCATAGCATCTCCTACCACCTTCAAAACATGGGGAGATTTGAGCAAAGAGGTCATAGATGAAGAAGATATATTAGGTCACCTATACCAAGATAACAAACCCACACCCATTCTTCCAATGGAGGAGGACAACAAAGGTCTACAACTAATGTTTGGGTGGGGCTACAACAAGAATGAAAAGCTAGGGAAAAATGACAACGGCCTATTAGAACCCCTTATCCTCAAGAAGCGTCCAAAGAATCTTGGCCTTGGGTGTACCCATATTAAGGTGAATATTCTTGGAAAGCGTGTTCCTATTAAGATAGTCAAAGCTTCATCGTTGATATCTATGTCACTTAATAGTCCCTTTGAAGATCCTATCTCTGACCTACCTATGTTGTTTGAGGATTCCTCTCTTTTCATGATAACAACCATGTCATTTGAGCCAAATAACCAAGTCATTGAGCTACAACTCATCTATCCCCAACTCATTGACTATTACCAACGAGGACCACCACTATTGGATTCATTTGAAAATGATGAAGCTCTCTTAGAATTCATGGGACTAAGGGATAATTTGTTGTATGGATATCACAAAGCAAGGTTCAACATTGAGTTGGATACACATGCATACTATGGGGAAATGATTGAATCTCTTAGTCACAAAATTAAAAATCTAAGAGTAACGTCTCGATCTTTAAGTGAAAACAAAATTATGGAACTTTATGATCCTAAAATAGTAAAACCAAAGTATGTATCCAATGGTGAAAACCTCTCTGAGGCATCAAAGGATGAAGGATTCAATCTTCCCCTTAGTGCTATTCATCAAGAGAAAACATCAGTCCTAGCAGAGAAGTTCAACCCAGTAAATGTAGGAACCAAAGAGGCATTGCAAATCACCTTCTATACAGAGTCACTTTTGACTAAAGAATAAGAAAATTTGGAAGCATTTCTAAAAGAAAGGAAGGTGAACTTTGCATGGACATATGATGATATGCCAAGTCTTGATCCTGAAATAGTCATCCATCATCGAGTAGTGTATCTTGGGGAAAAAACTGTGAGACAAAAATTGATAAAGATGCACCCACAAATTTCCTTACTGGTCAAACTTGAGCTACATAAACTTCTTGATGCAAGATTCATTAGAACCATTGATTATCTAGAATGTGTTTCTAACCTTGTCCGAGTTTCCAAGCCCACTAGGGACATCCGAATCTGCACCAATTTTATAGATTTGAATAAAGCATTTCCTAAGGATGATTTTCCCCTCCCCAACATAGATATTATTATGGATCTGATAGCCGGGCATGAAATACTATCACTAATGGATGAATTTTTAGGATACAACCAGATTATGATTGCAAAGGATGACCAAAATAAAACAACTGTCACATGCCCATGGGGCACCTACTATTGGAATATGATGCCATTTGAGCTAAAGAATGTCAGAGCTACCTACCAAAGGGCTATGACTTTGATCTTTCATGATATGATCCACAAGACTGTAGAAGAATATGTGGATGATATACTAGGTAAATCAAGGAAGCATCAAGACCATATATCAACACTAGACCCAATCTTCAACAGACTGAAAGAGTATAAGGTATGGCTCAATCCTAAGAAATGTGTCTTTAACATAGCTTTAGGAAAGCTCTTAGGATATATTGTGTCAACAAGGGAAATCAAGATCGATGTCGCAAAATTCAAAGTAATCCTCAACATGGAAGCACCATAGACACTGAAACAATTGAGGGGTTTACAAGGAAGGCTACAATCCATATGGTGATTCATAGTAGAGCTTACAGATAAAATTTCCCTTATTCCCATATGCTTCACAAGGGGGTAACCTACAAGTGGGACAAGAAATATGATAAGGCATTTAATCAAATCAAGGAATACTTGTTGACGCCACTAGTCCTCATGCCACCAATCCCAAATAAGTTATTGATCCTTTACATTTTAGCTATGACAACAGCTCTTGGTGCTCTTCTGGCTCAACATGATGAAATAGGGAAAGAGACTCGGGCCATTTATTATATCAGTAGAACCTTAGTGGGACATGAGCTTAACTAAACTTTCATCAAGAAGGCTTGTCTTGCAGTAGTGTTTTCCTCATAGATATTTAGGCATTACATGCTTGCTCATCGGATTAAGCTCATTTCCAAGATAGATCCCCTAAAGTATCTACTTTCTAAGGCAACACTCATAGGAGGAATGGCTAAGTAGGTGATGATATTGAAAGAGTATGACATTGAGTATGTGGAACAAAAAGCCATTGAAGGATAAGTAATTGTAGATCAATTGGCTAAAGCACCTATATATGCAAAGAACCCACCAGTATCATAGTTTCCAGATGAGTCAATATTCCTCATGAATACAATAGACCATTGGAAATTTTACTTTGATGGTTCCTACATGCAACATGGGTCAAAATTAGGTATCCTTTTCATCACCCCACAAGGGGATTATATCCCAAAATCATACAGATTGTCCTTCCCTTGCACTAATAACATTGCATAATACAAAGCTCTTGTCATAGGACTTCAAATAGTGGTACAATGGTAGATCACGGCATTGAAATTCTATGGGGATTCATAGTATGTTATCAATCAAGTCAATGATGAATATCAAACTAAGGATGAAAAACTCACCCCATACAAAAATTTGGTAGAGGATCTCAAGGATTTCTTTATCGACAAAACATTTGAGTAGATACCAAGAGTAAACAATAGAGTAGTGGATGCTATGGCCATGATTGGATCATTGCTAGATATCCTAAGGAACATACATAAACAATAATTTCTTGTAGAGAAGCTTCTCGTACCACCTTTTGAGGTACCAAAATCTGAGTTTGTGTGCAAAATCATTGGTCTCAGTGACCCCTGATACCATGATATATTCACCTACTTAAAAATAGGAGTCCTCCCCACTGACATCACCCTGAATCTCAAGAAAACCTTCATAAAAAATCATCCCACTTCATCATTCTATGTGACACCCTTTATCATAGGAGTATTAAAGGGACACTATTACATTGCCTTAACCTTGAGGAAGCTTTGACTACCTTAACAAAGGCACACGGTGACATTTGTGGTTACACTCTAGTGGTATGACCTTGGCCAAGAAACTACTGAGGATGGGGTACTACTAGCCTACTATGGAGAAAGAATCCCACGACTATGTCAAGAAATGTATGCAATGCCAACAACATGGGGACCTCATCCATGCACCAGTTTAGGAGCTCCAACCAATCATAACACCTTGGCTCTTTTCACAATGGGGGCTCGATCTCATAGGGAAAATAACGCATACCTCATCCAATGGCCACAAGTTCATCATCACCACCACAAAGTACATCACAAAGTGGGTAGAGGCCATCCCTATGACCTACATCACAAGAAAGAAAATCTCTAAATTCATCCTAAATTACCTAATCTGCCACTATGGTGTTCACCAAGCCCTTATCTTAGATAATGGGACAAATTTCAAAATCAGGATGTTCGTGAGCTATTCCAAAGATTTAACATCCAACATTGGTTCACCACCCCTTACTACCCCAAGGGAAATGGTCAACTTGAGGCCATGAATAAAACCATTCTAAAGATCCTAAAGCAATAGGTCAATGAAGTTGGTCGTGACTAGCATCTATAGTTAAACCCCACCTTATGGGCCTACTGAATGAGTATCCACACACCTATAGGTCCAACCCCTTTCTCCTTGGTCTACGGATTAGAATCCATCCTGCCTATTGAGGTCAAGCTCCCATCCCTGAGAATATCCTTGTAGAATCTTATTACTAATGAAGAATATAGGGTGTCATAGTTGAACAACCTAGAGATGTTGGATGAACATCACTTAGATGCTTTGGATCACCTACACGTTTATCAGAACCATCTAAAGATTAGCTATAACAAAAATATCAAAAGATCATCCTTCCATGTATGAGAGCTCATGCTAAAGGAAAATAAGAAGAATGTGCCAAATGCATATAGCAAAGGTAAGTCTGAACCTAATTGTTTGGGACCCTTCATCGTCATGGTGAGTTACAAATCAAGATCATATCAATTTTCCACACTAGAAGGTGATCCTTCAGCACAAGAGCTCATCAATAGCTCCCATCTGAAAAAGTTTTATGCCTAAGCTTCCAAGTATAAATCCAAAAATACAAAAAAATAATAATAATAATAAAATTTTCCCTGGATCTCTTGAGGGGGAAATGTAGCAACATAACTCCTTCCACTAGGGCAACAATGGGGCATCTAAAAAAATTAGAATTTTTTTGAATTTTGATATTGGTAGCGTCAATCTTTGAACCAACACAATGGTTACATTGTTTCAAATACGAGCAAAATGTAGACACTCAAATAATCCTAATTGATATAGTGCGTTTGATTTTGATTAATTAACATCATTTCTTCCTAGATCATTTCTTCACTAACCAATTAATTTAATAATCTTTATTATTTAGTTAAATTCATCAATTTCTACTATTAATCAAGTAATTAAATTTATTAGATTAATTCACTTCCTACTCACTAATGTTCATTTCATTTAATTAAATAAATGAAATTATTTAGTTAAAATCCTAAATTCCACTCATTTGATTAAATAAATCAAATTATTTAAACCAAATATCATAAATCCCCTAACCCACATGAGTTGATTTAATTCTAAATTAATTAACTCTAATCTCCTCCTAATCCTCATTACCCGTTTCTCTAGCTTTTGACTCAACCTTGGTCAACTAAACCCATGATCAACTAACCAACTTGTACATGAAAATAATTTCTCCTAATTAACTAATTCACATATTTTACTCTCAAAGATATATTCTTTAGAATATTCCTCTCAACAACCCATTAATAAATTTCTCTCTAAAAGGCTTTTAAAGCCTCTTACAAAGGTCTTAAATTCTCTTACAAGAGCCACATTTTCCTTAAATGGACTCTTACATGCCATATTGTCTCTCTTACATCTCAACCATATTCATTCAATTCCCTTACATCCTCTTAAAAATCCACCTACATGCCTTAAATTCTTCACATCTTTCAAAATTTGCAACACACATCCCCATGGATTTCATTAGCCTTGTGACAAGTGTCAAAATGCTATTGGCTCCCATCTTTGTCCCACATTCGCCAATTTCATCCATTATTCAACCCTTCACTCCTCTAAGTAGAGGCCACTTCTACTTGAAATGGATCCACAACTTCAAGCATTGTTACTCTACTCATTTTGCTCTTCAATCGCTTGCTTCTTCATATAATTTTAGCTTGGATCTCACACTCTCTTTGCATCAAAGTCATCTTCACATCAAGTGATCAAGAGCTTATCATAAGGGGTTGGGAAAGGGTCACCTTCCCATCAAAGTGACACCAATCCCCCTATGGGATGATAATTTGAGTATCTTAGAATAAGATTTCATATTCATTTGCTTGTTGTTTCATGGTAGTTTGATAATATTTTCATATTATTTGCATGCTCAACTATTTCATAGGGAGTTTTTTATTTGGCTTGTTTAAAGTGACTAATATGCCTATATTTGGTTATGTTTGAGAAAGTCCAGATTTGGCATTCACAATTACATTCTCTTTAAAATCCAACAAATTTCTACTTAAGCTAAAAAGAAAATTTGTAATCTTTTGAATAAAAAAAGGAGTAACATTTTAGTATGGTTTGATTGATAGAGGATATTTTTATTTTTCTTCTAAACATGTTTAAAATGGAAAATGAAACAATTCTTTTGATTATAGTGAATTCTATTCATGATCCATACTAGGGTCTTAGTAAAAGAACACATGTTTAATATATCTTAATTATAGTGTTGTATTAGGGTTTGATGTTTGTCCATTTATCTTGAAACCATTCATTGCTATTACTGAAATATCAAAATATGGTGATTGAGAGATCCCATCCCTACAAAAATGAGCATCTCTCTATGTAAAAAAATGTCATGTTTTTTTATTACATTAAAATAAGTAGAACCTGTAAAGATAGTATGGAAAAGCTTGAAATATTTTCTAAGATAAAATACTAGTTAGCAATTGAGAGATCATATCATTATGGAAGCTTGAAAGTAATCATCTTTTCATGTGCTCCTAGAAGCTCAAAATCAACATTTTTTGTAACTCTAAAATTAAAATATCTAAATAGCACATTCAACTAATGTTTTCTTAGCAAACCTTCCTTAATACAAAGGAAGGTAATCTCCCTAAAGGTTGATATACATTGCCTCTTCTTTTTGAAAGAGTTATGAAAAACAACTATTAAAAGAAAGTTTGTTATATTAGTCTTGGACACACTACAATCAACAAGTAGGTCCTTTGCATTGCTAAGAGATATATAACTATGAAAATTTGTTGCTTTCTTTAGGCACAATATATATGAAGAATAGTAAGGAATCCTATCTTAGACAATCTTTTCTAGCCTGATAAAAGTTGATGGAGAAAGTTATACATAATATCTGTTGGAGGATACACCCCAGTACTTTCTTTATGGTAACTAGTAATAGTCTTGCATTTCATATGAAGCTTCCTATATATTTTATTTACCACAAAGAATAGAAAACTCATTACTAGAAGTTGGATTTATCAAATCATCAATCTGATTGATTTGAATTTTTAACCTATGAAGTTGGATGATATTGCTTTTGGTATAGCACCTTTTAGATACTGACAATGGGTGCACTACCCACTTCCATCTTGTTTTTTGTGGGTTTTCCCTAGCTAGGGCCCTTGAAAAGTCTAATATTTTTTATGAAAAAATTGTTTTTGTCTAAAAAACCAATCAAACAAGCATAGAAAAATAAGAATAATATACTAAAATGTGAGTACAAATTTCAAACAAAATGACTCGACTTCATTTTTTGAAAAATCAAACAACCAAACAACACAACTTTGTAAACGTTTTTATATCAATATAGGCATGCAGTATCCTACAATTTCAATTATAACGATTAATATATTATTTTAACATAATTAAAATAATAATTAATATTAATGTGATTATGTAAATATTTTATTAATATATTAAAATTAAGAAAACATGTCTAAATTGTGTCATATATGCATGTTTCCATCAAGCTATAATATAAGCATATAGTACTAAGTACATGCAAAGAACTAATTAGCAAAAAATACATTTATTTTTATTCACATTAATAAAACTTACATTTAATTTCTTTCAAGCCTACAAAACTATAATTACAATACTATAAAACTTATATATATATGTTTATGAATATATATGTGTGTGTGTGTATTCTATGGTTTTAATTCACAAAATGGTATATTTTAGCTCTATCTATCAAATGAGAAGGAATTGAACTTATACATTGATAGAACCTGATCATTCCCAATCATCAATCTAGTGATAAAAACACTCAATCAATAATCCAAAAGCATGAAATACAATAGAATACTAGCGATTTCCTTATGTTTTCATCAACACATACACACACATATGTGTGTGCATGCACACACTTATAAAATACAATATCTAAGTTAACCAACTTTTCCATGGTAGACCATTATTAAAACACATGTTCACAATAACACACCACATAAATAAATCGTTGTAAGCCAACCTAGTCTTTATAATAATTGACAACACATCAAATCAACCACCTAGAAAGCACAAAAGGCACAAAATTTCAAGTCATATACAAGATACCCATGGCTTGCACCTAATATAAAACAATATGCTTGACTAGAATAGGATTAATTAATATTAAACATTTAACATCATATATAAAACTTTAAAATGATTACTCCTAACATCCCTCACTATGAGGATACTCATTATTTGGTGTCATACATATTAATAAGCCAACACATTCTTAATGTAGAATAATTTAGATCTCATCCTAGACACAAATTCCTCATCCTTAGTAGAAGTTTGCCTATTACTCTTGCATAGAATCAACTTATAGTACACAAAAAAAAAATACAAACATAAATTATATGATAATAGCAATAAGATAAGACACATCTAAAACATAATAACAAGAAAAAGAATAATAATTCAATTATAGGATACCAAAAACATAATAGAATTCATATACAACATAAGAAATTAACCCTTACATTTTACAAGACCATAACATCACAACAATGGGTGTGTTCCAACAATGTTAAGACCCATTTCCCAACTATGTAGTGTACTTAGGTACCAACGACATCACATAAAAAAGATGGAAAACTATATGTAATCAAAACACACTACCAATCATCATATCCATTAGAATGCATCCCTATTAGTAGGTCAACTCTTTGTCCCATTGATCTACCATAGATATTGGTTTAAGGGGTTTCAATATAACACCTAGATAGGTACCATCAAATAGAGCATAATGGGATTGTGTGTCAAGTGATAAGACTATAGCATAAAGAGTACATGACATTCCCTAACCAACCAATATTAAAGGGAAAATGACTTGATAGATTTTGGATATGAATTAGAGAAGATCATATCAAGATGTATCGATCCATGAAAAAGGATACCCGACTTCTTCTACTACCAAATAAATATAGGCACTCTAAGGCTAACCAAGATAACTAATATCCCCAATCTACCCTTGACTTTAGACTAGCTCCAAACTACTCATGTGGTGGATGTCCTTCCTTCATCTTGTCATTCTTTGGTTCTCCTCTAACATGTTGATGGGCTCTTTGTGGGGCAATCCACCATACTTCCCCTTGTATTGTGAATTTGGATGCTAATGTCTCTTGGACTTTTGTAAGGAGGAAGAAAGTTCCTCCTAAATCACTTCTCCCAACTAATTTTTCTGATTTGGTTGAGATTTCATCTCATTCTAGACCTAGCATAGTCTAATTTTTCTCTTTGCATCTTGGTTGTTGTTGTTCCTCACTTTTAGTTGTGTTGTTTCTCTATTGTCTCTAACTAGCTTAGATATGTTTTTCCTTGAATTTTGGTAGCTTTTTAAAGGGTCGAGACCCTAATTTTATTTCTTTCTTTATTTTTTTTCTTTGGTGTTTTTGTACAATGGTCTAAACCCTTTCAAAATATGTTCTTACCTTAATAAAAACCAAAGACAATCAATATCAAAATGAAAATCAACTGAGATATAATTTTTGAAACCAACTATAATAATATAAACTCATTAAAGATAAGATCTCTAGAAAAATTTAGTTGAGGAGTCACTTAAAAATGTGTAATCTTAATAACAAGACAATCTCCAAATAAGATAAGTACGTAGTCAAGATGAAACAACAACGATAGTTAAACATTTCAAATGTGACATTAAGATTGGCATGCCCACATCTACTAAGGAAATCTTAAATATGACACCACTATACTCACACTGAGTGACTAAAATAGTAAACTTCCAAGCTTAGAACAGTAAGGCACTCTACAATAACTACATAAATTAATACTAAGGATTCACAAATACTACCAAACTAATTTGGGAAACATGCTGACATTTGTGGTCTGAGAACACTGGTACTCATTTTGGTGGCCATTGTTTTCAATCCAGTACAAATGATATGATCATTTGTGGTCTGAGAACACTGGTACTCATTTTGGTGATAATGGTTTTTTTGTTTTCAAGTTGACCGTACACAATGCATTAGTGCAAGTCATTACTGCAATATGAGAATGCAATTTGATGTTCAAGAAGTACATATTTCAGTCTGTACTATCAATTGAAGTTGGTAACAAAGTCAAGTTACAGCCATGAAGATTACCTTGTCTATTCATTTGTTTGATGGATCCCACGTCCAGATTTGAGAGGGACGTAGCCTTTAATGAGGATCATAAGAATTCAGTTAAATGTCTCTTTTACATCTAAATATATGGATATACTTTGCTACCATAAGTGAAGTGAATTAAAATGGATGGCAAAATTTTGACTTTGAGAATTCACTTCAGAACAGGAATAGTCTTTTACATGCTCACTTTCAACCATGAAATAACTCATCCTCATTATTGCCCACAAACTATAGTGGAAATGTGGATTAGGTAAATCTTTCACGGAAATCTGAATACCTTTCGCACAGTTACTTCCTAAAAATTTTCCTCTTAAACTCATGGATTGTACAATAATTTCAGACTTAAATTAAATAATGTAGATATGAGAATCAAAATAGGACAATATCTTGTTAGTCTATAACATCTCTTTAATTACAATTTTGGATTTTATTATCGCAATTACTTTATAATGGTGAATCTTTAGGGGAGATGATCTAGTGGTTGAACAATCTAATTTTATGTCTCTCTCACGATTTCAAATCACTCTTATGTTTTACAGTGACTTATTTGACAAGGCCCCTTTTTAACTAAGGTTTTAAGTTTGTGTCATCAAATATGATGCCTCATCAGCATGCATTTTGTTAAGCTGTCCAAAAAGACCTAAAAAAAGAATACATAGGTACTTGTGTATTAAGTTTTAATAGTGGTGTATTAAGTCATGTTTCATTGGTGTCTCATGTGGTATCACATAATTTGTTGCTTTTAAAATCTAACAAATACATTTCATTCAATTATAAATATTCATGATCAAACACTGGCAACTTTAAAATCATAACTACTAATACTATAATGTTTAAAATATTAAAAATTAAATCAAAAAATACTATCACAATTATTAAAATATGATTAACTACATAATCCTCTCACCTTTATTCTTTACAATATTAAATTTATTGCATGGTATCATAAACTGCTTACATAAACTTTCATAAATCTTGTAAATGAGCTTGCTTAATTGTAGTTGTTGTTCAATCCTGTAGTTCAAATATCGTTTATGTTTCTAATCAGCATTTTACAAAAATGCATCTCTTTGACAGCTTTCTAACGAGTATGGTGATACTTTTATGCGTTTGCTGGAAATTCATGGGTAGCAAGTTGAAATTAAAAAATCAAATAACTATAATGAACTAGTTTATTGAGTCATGTAATAAACCTTAAAAAATGTGTTTATAATTTTTTTTTTTTAATATAAATAACAAACTTCTGTTATAATTAAGAGCATATGCTTATATAAAGTAATTTTCATGAATAAGGGTGACTTTAAAATTACATAAGATAATAAATTCAGAAACAATATATCATTCAATATTTCATAATATAAAGTAAATTAAGATCTTAATAATTATATAAATAGATCAAAAAATTAAACTATTACATATATAAAATTATTCTTATAGGTTTGTGTAGACACTTAAAAATGACCTAGGCCTGTAAGCTTCATTTTTACCACTTTGTCCTAACATAATTAAAACATTTAATTATGTCCTTGATCCACATACGACTATTAATTAAATAATTTATAACTGTTTATTTAATTCATGTCTTTGTATTCTTTATGATTATTAAATAAATAAATTTTATTTATTTATTAAATACGTCATTAATTGTCTAAGTCTTCCTTTAATTAAATAAATTTCTTAATTTATTTAATTACCCTTCATCATATATTTCTTCCTGATTATTAAATAAATAAGTTTTATTTATTTATTTAATATGTCACTAACTGTCATAATTAAATGAATTGATTAATTTATTTAATTAATTAATCTTATCTACTAAATTAAATAATTAAATTTAATTCCTAAAATATTCCTTTCATTTTAAATAAATGAAATTATTTAAAATGTCATCACTCTCTTTAATCACGCTTATTTTAGTAAATAATTCAAAAAGATTTATTTATCTTTAAAATTCATATTTCAATTAATTTAATTCAAATGGTAACTAATTCTTCCAAAAAATCAAGTAATCAGTAGATTCCTTGATTTTTCGAATCTCACAAATCAAGCAGTCTTTATCTTCTTGATTGTTGAAAATCTTTATTTTCTAATTAATTTATCTCATTTATTCTCCACCGCCGATTTGATTCTCTTAGATGACATCTTGACCGCTCACTTAAGGATTTTGCCCTAACCCTGATTAGGGATTGTCAGATTAAATATGGGCCTCTGATTTTAGGTCTTTGTCAGAAGTCAATCTCGTCCGTCCATTCAAAATGGCATTTTCTATAAAATGTCATTTTGCTCTCATTTCTAGATTAGACACACATAGATTAGGCAATATTTTAGACATAGACATTTCAATTGTATTGTCATAGTCATAGGCATTTAGGCCTTTATCAAATCCTTCAAAGCTTGGTGTAGGACTTAGATATTTATTTGTAGATTGCTCGCATGTTCGATCTGAGGGCAACATGTCAACCAACAAGTTAGGTGTTACAAAAGTGAACTGAATAATTTTGACGTTTAAGGTGTATAATTCACCTGTTTTAATCTCATTGTGTTCTTTTGTAATTGCTTGGGTTTTTTGTGCTTTTATTGATTAATCAACCAAAATTTCCACCAGACATACTGTGAACCTAATGCTTAGGTAGAAAAAATTTGTTTTCTTGTTTGTTTTCACTGCTTATAGGTTACGCCCAAAAATTCTACTTGTAAATCCCGTCACTTTCTTTGAGCATAGAATTGTGGGAAATAAATATTTAAAGATTTTCGGTTTTAGACCCTTGCCTCATTTTCTATAACTTCAAACGGTTTCAAATTTCGTTAAGATATGAGAAAGTTATGGCTATTTTAGTGATCACAATTTTTTTTAATTTCGCTTTTAAAATCAATGTTTTCTTTTGCATATAACATTCTTTTTGTGCAGAATCTTGGAAAATAATTTTTGGGTTTTGAAGGTTTGATTTTTAGCTTTTTGAAATTTCAAATGATTTAAAATTTCATTAAGTTTTGAGAAAGTTATTGTTGTTTTAATTTGCTGCTATCATTAAAAAATTTATTTATTTTTGGTTATTAATCTTTGTTGGCAGCATTTGGCAGTTACTTTTCATGGGTCAAAGGCAAAAATCTAAACTTCTAACTCGTGGTCTTGCAAGTTCGATTGTCAAAGGCCAAACATCAAAACAATGTGCTTGCATTTTTAGTAGTGTAACACACATTTTATTTTGGTGCAATTAAAACAAACCTCTGTTTTCTATGTATGAATGTGTTTGTAAAATGGTAGGGGAGTATACTCTCACCTTGTGAAAACTTGGTGATAAAAAAACCAGACCCGTTTTTATCTATTTTTACCTGACGATTTGGTATATCAGAGTATCCTCTCCCCTTGCACTTTCGGGCGATCTTAGGTGTAAGAGAAACAGTTACCAACTTTAGAAATTGGGCCTGCCTGGGGATTTCATCACCCCAACGTGACTCAAACTGGCAATGGAACTAAAGCCAAGCTACCCCAGATTGGTATATAAATGTGAATTTTAAGGGAAAACCTAAGATTACGAGTGCGAAGGTGTCATACAGACAGAGTTGTACTCCCTTAAACCCTGTTGATCTTAACCTCTTCAGGCTGGAGTGCCACCTTATTGGTGATTAATCTCTTGCCCCATGTATGGCCACTCGAACGAGGGTCCCAAACTAAAAACCTTTGCGTAGTAAGCCAAAAAACCTTCTATTTGCTAGCGCAACACCAATCGGTGTGAAGGAATCCACACTTTTGCAGTTTGTAGTAGATGTGATCAATCTGCCATGGGAGTTGCATGAGGGTTGGAAGCTTGGTTGGCTTGAGAAGAGAGTGCACTATAAGGGGGAGTCCGTGCAGCCAAGCTTTTGAATTCACACGCTACAGATATGCGGTTAGAAAAACCCACGTGGAATCTAGCAAATATTGTCCTGGCCTAACCTAGGATTGTACTTGTCTTATATGTGCTTGTTTACATTCAAAACATTGTGTTTGTCAAGTGCTTTCTAGATTTTCAAACAATATACACAACATTCACCAATCTGAACACAAACAATTGACCTTAGACAACTCAGACTTTTCAACAAAACATCAAAAAATAGTCTTAGTCCTCATTTTGAACTTAGACTTTGCATTGTCCATCATAGTCCTCATTTGGCATCTAGACTTGGAATTGGTCATTTTCCTTAGTCAACATGTTCATTGTCATCTTGGCATTTGGCATCCTTTCTTGACAATTTTATCACCTTGCATTAATCATTTCCCTTGGAAAAACATCATTATCACTTTGCATTTAACATCATGACATCCACCACCTTGTCCTCCCTTCACCAACATATTGATAGGCTTGCTAGTAAATTTGAATACCAATTACTCTGTAGAGGTCAATACCAACAAGCCTTAGATGTTAGGAGACAATTCCTCCAAACCAACAATCAATGTCCTTCGTACCAACAATCCATTAGTCCTAGTCCTCCGTCCATCTACCCTCACTACCAAAATTCACTTAATACCATTTATGACATTAGTCCACAACAAACATCCATTACTCACCCTTATCCTAACTTTGACAAGGGAAGCCAACTATCAACTAGTCCATTCCAAAACTCCACGTCATGTTATGACCCTTCTCCTATCAATCTCGTCCAAGTCTATGTGCCTTATCAACCATCTAACAACTCATGTCAATTCCTCACATCATACCAAATCAATCTAGTCCAAGAATCCATGGCATATCTAGTCGAAGTCCCATGTCACATCCTATGTCGTCACATCCTAATCCAGTCCAAGACTCCATGTCATATCCGGTCCAAGTCTCCACATCATACCCTTGTCCTTCACATACTATTCCAATGCAACTCTCCATGTCATACCCTAGTCCTTCACATACTAGTCTAGTCCAAGTCCCCACGTCATATCCTAGTCCGTCATTCATTAATCCTTTTCAGGTCATCCCCTCACAAGCCACATCTAGTCATGAAAATTATGTCATTACTCAAAGTCAAATCCCATTTAATAAACTTGAGGATACATGTCAAAATGAAAGCCCAAAGCATGACCTTATAATGTCACCCTCATGTCAAGAACAAGGTATTTCATCCCATGACCCTATCTTTCAGTCCATCCATGAAGTCCTTCAAGACAATCATGACATCCAAAACACACCTATCCTTGACAACGACTTTATTTCTGACTATATCATTCATGACAACTCCATCTTTGACCAAGACCCCATCATTAACCAAGAATTCCAAATCCATGACAACCCCATCTTCGACCAAGACCCTACCATTGACCAAGAAGTCCAAAACGACCCACTCCTTGACCTTTACGCCATTCATCATCAAACACTTGCCGACCCTATACAAGCCTCGACTATTGACACTTCCCATGATGAGACACTTGCCTCCATGGGACACATAGATGATATTCCTCTAGAACAAGAATCTTCCACTAGGGACATGCTTGCATATGATCAAGTTATAGCTAAAATCATGGGACTCTATGACACTAAACATCATGATGGCTTCGACATTGCCTTGGAAGCACCAACAGAATCATCTGAACCTAACATGTCACAAGATCAGACCAAAGATATCAGTCAGAAATATGTCCAGCATGACAATGAAGTTAATACACGTTATCAACTAGGGTCATCTATCTTTGTTAGAGTAGGCTTTCTTGCAGATGAAAATATTACAAGTGACAGTATCCACATACCTAATGATGGGTTAGCATCTTGCTTTCAAAACAACAAATACCCCATCAGAAATAGAATTTTTCAAAGCATGCAATATCATGGCAAAGGACTAGGCATATACAAGCAAGGCATTCTAGAACCAATACAACTTCAAGAAAATCACAGACATCAAGGTCTTGGCTATTCCTTAGTTAGTAAATCAAACGATGTCAGTGGTACCTCCTCAATACTGGGAGAAACTTTGTTAGATACAAACGTCAAAATGGAATCCATGAGAAATCCTTGTCATAAGATTGCTGCCAACACCCCCTCCACCCACACCATGAACCATTCCATCATGAATCAACCTCCCCTTTGGGACCAACAAAAACAAAAGTCTTACAATTCAAAAGATCAAAATCAAATGTCAAAGGCCATTGAATCAAACAAAGGAGGTGGACAAATGGAATTAAAATGGATCCCAAAGAAAGATGGATCAAAAAAAGACACCAAGTCAAATACAAAAGTCAATCACAATGTGGAGCCACAAGACAAGAGGACTCCCACATATAACACATGTCCACCTCCATCAAAATGGGCATCAATCAAGGCATATAAAACTATTGGTTCCAAACACCATCCCTCCAAAATTCGTCATCCACCATCCCAAGTTTGGAAAATAAAAAGTGATTCATCCAAACGTCCAAACAACTTTTCCACGTCTACCATCATCTGTCATAACCCTACATCTTGCCTAAAGTCCAAAAATACCACATCACAAATCCCTCACATCATGGCAGCAACTCTTTACCACAAGGACTCTCATGGCACTCTATTACGATGTGCGTATCTGATAAGGCCAACTCTAGTATCAGAAAGGATCACAATGACATTGATCAATTGTATACAAGTGCTACGATCCTG